>QANU01015964.1:792304-922879 GCA_003254905.1 Nissolia schottii
TATATATATATATATATATATATATAAAACAAAAGAAAGCATCTTTGACACATGTATGATATGACCCTATGATGGCCGAGAAATATAATTTGTGCAGCGCACTATATATTATATATGAGGTGAGAGATGAGGTCAATGCAAAATTGGATGCATGACCCACTTCACAAATTAAACCAATCAAATTATAGTGTATATAACATAAATTCCACTCACCCTAATGCCTTTTTCCATATATAATTACATAGGTAATTATGTGAATGTGCTTACTAGTTACCAATAATAATCCCATCTATATGGCCCTAATTATGAAACGTGTGTTTAATTTGCATCATGTAATTAAGTTTGCTCCTGATGAGTCCTGACCTTACATAATGCATGGCTCTAAATTTTTTGGTCTAATTAAAGCTATTTGTCTTTAGTTTTTAGAGAAAAATTTGAAAAAGGTAATTATATATCTAATCATTACATATAGATTTTGGGGGAGGCTTCAAGTGATTATCATATCTTGCAGTAATAGTGGCAGAATCGAAATTTTATCATTTAATTGATTCATTGCAGTCGAAGAGTACATGTATGAAAAGAAAACTTAATAGCACAACAAATTATCTATTTTTTTTCTCTTTCTGTGTGTGTTTATGACATCACTTTGATGGAACCACCACATGAAATTCCTTCTAATTTCCAAATCAAGAGGATGGAACCACCACTTTGTCTGATAATCAATAAAGCTATATCACATTTATAGATTTGCTTGCTTGCTATCAATTTCATTATTAGAGATAAGTTTGGATCATGTTTGTATTCTTTTTTAGTTGTCTCAACTACTTGTAAATTTTTAACATTTTTGATCTTTTAAAAAATTTGATGAACATTCTTCATGATCTTTCAATGATCCTGATGCCTCAAAGATAGCGAAATGCTCAAAGCAAAATGATTGGCATTTGCCACATTTCAATTTGGGTCATGATTTTTGATGATTAGATAACTACTAATTTAATGAAGAAGAACTATATAAGCCTAGACACCTGTCATAGTTGCAAAGGTTTAAATTAACCACGTAATCCAACTTCAGTACAAGTAGATATTAATTAGTAACGACATGCGTGGTTAATTCGTCTAATCAACCTTCCACCAATCTATTATCATGACTTTCGAGATTCTCCCGTTATTGAATAATTTGTAAACATTTTCCGAAAGGGAGATATATACCAATTTATAAAACAACCCAGAGCAATAAGGAATGTGAGTTTTCCCCTTGTGACAAATGGACCACCCTACACATGTATTCTCCAGTTTGAGAGTAAGATTTACATATCACATGAACGTTGGCCTCACGTTTCTACATTGTAATATATTCTTTATTTTCACTAAGCACAAGATAATCTTGTAATTCTTACTACATTTGGTTGTAAATTCAAACTAGACCACTAACTGCTAACTGTTATAACGATTTACATTGATTTTTGTTTTCTTTTCTGAAAGTTACATAAAGTTGCTCTAAGCTTTTTGCTATAGGAGTTCCTTAGGTATAGTCCACTTCAATCTTTTAAGTGTTATTATCTCACAATTTCGTATCGAGTAGGCAACATAATATATAAAGCTTTATGCTATAGTTCCTTAGGCGGTCTACTTCAAACTTTTCAAGTGTTATCTCATAATTCCCTGTGGAGTAGGCAACTGATGAATTATAGTATTCACTTTGTGACAAAACTTTGCTACTATCATAGAGAGTGTACATTCACATGCCAATCACATCATATCCATAGTAGAGATTTGATTCAGTTTAAGTTTTAAAATGTAACACATACTTGAAATTGAGGTTTAATAAGGCCTTAATCAATGATCATGAAGTCATAATTAAACATTTGTGCTGCTTAATTAGCTGCTGTATGAGAATGGTTCTGAGAGAAGTATGTGCTTCATTCACATGTTACATGATAACTCTTACCAGCAATTTGGACTTACTGAGAGGCAACTTATCACTCTGAGCTCAGTATGAATTTGAGAGCTTACAAGGTGAATGAGCACAACGGTGACAGTGGTGATTTTCTTGATTCGACGGAGGTGGTACTTAAAAATCACTTAGATGCTAAAGTGAGAATGTGAATAATATGAGGTGATAATCAAAGAGAAAACGTACTTGAGCATGAATGAAATTCATACTTATATGTTGTGAGGGGGTAACTTGTATTCTATCCGTTGGAATGTTCAGTAACTGTGGCCGAAATCATCGTGAAGCTAATTATGTCTAGTGTGCATAAATATATTCATGATGCATCATTAATGCTATGTGTGTTACACATTCCCCAACAGTTGTGCAGGTAAATCCTGATGCTCGGGTTACCTATGAGGTATGGGCCGTGAGTCTAATGCATAGGGCCAAGTCTCACGTACGTGGGAGTGGGCCGATATTATCTCGAGCTTTTAAGACACATCTCGGAATTCAAGTTTAGACGTAACAATAACCAACTTGTTTTATTAATTAATTTTCGCATCATTATATACTAATAATTTTCATATATGTTTTGATAACTGGAGTGAGTATAATTCTTGGATGGATCATATAAGAAATACTATCAGAATTGTTACCTTTAATTAAAGAAGTGACACCTGTTTCAATTTTTCTAAATAGATATTATACACTAGTACCAACTTACAACTGTTTTAGTGGCTACTGCACAATGTGATGTTTGGTGCACAAGAATCAAGTCCAACTATTCTTGAGTCTTAGTGAAGAAAATCTTTTTTGGTGCTTTCGTGGATGCTTTTCACATCTTTTCATAGCTTTTCATCTCTCAGGAAAACTCCAAAAGATCAAGTCAAAGTCTCTCAGTGACATTCCTCTTACAAAAGTTGATCTTTTTTAATAAGACGCATGGCCCCCTTTTTTCCTACCATTGCTCCTTCTAACTATTCTGCTACATTCACTGCATGCTTTCACCAACAAAAATTTTAGTTTCTGTTTCTTTGGCTCTTCAAACACTATGGCCATGATTGAGAGTGAGATCCTGTTAATAGTCAAAACACCAAGACTCAATTTGATATCCCCTAAAATTGGATGTCATTATAAAAAAAATTTGCGGTAAACTACGATTTTTTCGACGGATCTTATAATCTTTGACGGCTTTATCAGCAAAACAAATTTGTCGATAAATGAAAAATTGTCAGAATGATATATATGACACTCCATTAGTTCATAGATGAATGAGTGGATTTTACCACTTTATTTTATACCATCACTTCAATGATTTCTGTTAAGAATTTTGACAAAAATCTTTTGGCTCTACTATTTCGTTTATTTTTTCATACAAAAATGCTTATTTTTATTTTATGGGATACCAAACTTACCTAAAGGACAAGCAGACACTTTCAAAAAGTCTGGGGACATTTGAGACATTGGCTAAGGAAAGGAATCAAAGCAATATATTCCACCCTCCCAAATTCATATTTAAAAAAACCTTTAAATCCACTCTCTTCACTTCTTGAAGCCAAGAAAAAAAATAACCATCATCAGTGGCTTATAGGACAACAACAAACAATGTCTAACAACAACAACTTGAACACTTTGTCAAGTTACTTCCATTCCCTCTCCCAAACCCCTCACAGGCTCAAGAGAAGAATGCTGGCAACATGGACCCCAGACCAGGAGCTGAACCAAGTGAGGCACAGGTCTGGTGCTGACATGAAGAGGAAGCTGAGGTGGCATGATCTAATGGCTCTTGGAGTTGGAGGAATGCTTGGTGTTGGAGTGTTTGTCACAACTGGCTCTGTGGCTCACCATCACTCTGGCCCTTCAGTTTTCATATCATACATCATAGCTGGAATATCAGCACTTCTTTCCTCTCTGTGTTACACTGAATTTGCTGTTCAAGTCCCAGTTGCTGGTGGAGCTTTCAGCTATTTAAGATTAACCTTTGGTATATATATTAAAACCTCAGAGTAAATAACCAGCTTAGTCCTGACATTCTCATTTAATTTGGTCCTGGTCAAAATTTTGATATCAATTTAGTCGTAATGTTTTAAGATTTGACATCAATTTAGTTTGGCCATTATGTGAGTTAAACATGATTCTCATTTAACGGAATTAGTGAAATTCGACTATCAGACTAAAAATTGATGTAAAAAATATTTTCAAGACTAAATTGAAGTCAAAATAAAAATGTTAAGATTAGAATGGTTATCTAGTCAAAATCTTATCATCTTCCATTATATGCAGTTTTCTGCTGGATTTTACATGGTTCTCTTTTAACTCCGCCTTGTTCTTATACTAAGATTACTTTTTTATGGGGTGATGTAGGAGAATTTGTGGGATACTTTGCTGGAGCAAATATACTAATGGAGTATGTATTCTCAAACGCTGCAGTATCAAGGAGCTTCACAGAGTATTTGAGCTTTGCATTTGGTGAAAATGATCCAAATGTGTGGAGAGTGGAAGTTCATGGATTGCCAAAGGACTATAACATGTTGGATTTCCCAGCTGTGGCTCTAATTCTACTTCTCACTTTGTGCCTGTGTCATAGGTTTCATCAATTTCTTACTTCTCCATTTTTTGTTATCGCCTTAGTGTTCCATTTTTCATTGGATCAACATTATAGTATACTATGCTAGCTGTTATGAAAATGATAGGTTTTCATATTAATGAGTAACTTTCATTTTTTGTGTTGACTGCAGCACTAAGGAGTGCTCCATACTGAACCTCATCATGACAGTGTTCCATGTGATTTTCTTTGGATTTATCATAGTGGCTGGTTATTGCAATGGAAGTGCCAAAAACTTGGTTAGTCCAAAAGGGCTAGCACCTTTTGGTGTTAGAGGTGTTCTTGATGGAGCAGCTATTGTCTACTTCAGCTACATAGGCTATGACTCAGCTTCAACCATGGCAGAGGAAATCAAGGACCCTTCAAAGAGCCTCCCTATTGGAATTGTGGGCTCAGTTCTCATAACCACCATGCTTTATTGCCTAATGGCTCTGTCTTTGTGCATCATGGTTCCTTACAACAAGGTCAGATATATCCAATAATTAATTAATATCATATGAAGTAGATTTTAGGGCTAACGCCTTACTCCTATGTAAACTTTACATGCGTGCTCAACTTAGTTCTTGAAAAAAAAATTTATTAATCTTTAAATTTGACAATTGTTAGATCCATTAGTTCCTCCATCTCTAAACTTTACAAAATTACATACCCTAAGTTGTTGCTGAATTTTACAATTATCATAGACTATATAGGGCATTTTTGTATAGTTCAAGAACTTCTTAGGGCATTTTTGTGTGATTATTGGATGGAGGGATTAATAGGTCTATCGATGGTTAGGTTTAAGAACTAACGAATATTTTTTATCTAAAAATAAGGTTAAGCATAAGTGTAAAGTCTAAAAGACGAAGTTAAACATTAACTCCACTTTTTATCTAACATTCAATCATATGACGCGATATATAAGAAATTTTTGAGGTAATCATAGTGAGCCTAAACTACTTTTGTTGATATAACAATATATGATTGAATGACAATATAATTTACTATGTCAATGCATAAAAAATAAACTTTTGTTGTCCAGTGATAAAGCAATTGATTGATGGTGTGATTTAATTAGATATCAGATAATGCATCATTTTCTATCGCTTTCCAAAAGATTGGATGGAAGTGGGCGAGCAAGGTTGTGGGGGCAGGTGCAAGCTTGGGAATTGTGGCTTCTCTCTTGGTTGCTATGTTAGGGCAAGCCAGATACCTATGTGTTATAGGAAGGGCCCGTTTGGTGCCATCTTGGTTAGCCAAAGTGCACCCTTCTACAGGCACTCCCTTGAATGCCACACTTTTTTTGGGTAAGCAAATCATTTTAATTTTTTTTTTTTATATATATAACGGTGAAAACTGTCACTTTATTATTTAGAATGAAAGTCTTACTTTAAAAAATCCTTATCCAAAACGATAAAACTCTTTTTCTTTTTCTTGATGCAGGAATTTGCACAGCATGTATTGCACTTTTCACCGAGCTTGACATAATAATTGAGTTGGTCAACATCGGCACGCTCTTGGTGTTCTACCTTGTGGCCAACGCTCTCATATACCGAAGATATGTAATCAGCACAACACAGACCTCACCTTTGCACACACTTGTGTTCCTTTTCCTCCTTTCTCTGAGTGCTCTAGGATTCTCGATATCATGGAAATTCAAGCAGCAATGGTGGGGCCTACCACTTTTTGGTGGGGTCATGATCAGCCTCACAGCATTTTTTCAACACAAGGTGGTGCATGCTAGCCAGAGCGACCCTCGAGAATATGCTAATTGGTCTGTGCCATTTATGCCATGGCCAGCTGCCATGTCCATCTTCCTTAATGTTTTCCTAATGACAACACTAAAGCTCGTATCTTTCCAGAGGTTTGCTATATGGGGCTGTTTCATTACCATCTTCTATGTCCTCTATGGGGTTCACTCCACTTATCAGGCAGAGGAGATTGACAAGGTTGCTACTAATGAAGTGAATAATTCAAGCACCTCTAACATACAATTACAAACCAAGGTTGACATTCAAGTGCTCTAGTGGCCTGTGTTCGGTTTCTATTTTTATTTTCTATTTTCATTATGTTTTGTTTTCAAGATAGTAAAAACAGGAAACAAGAAACATAACGAAGAATAGAAATAAAACAGAAATCAAATTGGCTAAGTTTTTGCTGATTTAATCCCCCAAACAAAATCACACTTATATTAGTTGCCACTTGACAGAAAAGAATGCAAAAAGAATGTAGCACGATATCACTCTTTTGTATATATGTGTACATTGCGAGAGGGACAACATGGATTTTCATTCACTTCTTTATGTATATCTGCTGTATATGGCATATAAAGACGAAACTCCTCAAGAAGCAATGATTCTAGTCATGACTATTAAACTCTCGAGTTAACTCGTAAACTCTTACGAACTGATGATTTTACAGCACAAAACGAGTTAATACTCATGTAAACTCTTTTTTGGTAAACTCGAGTTTAAGTAAACTCTTGATTTTACTAGCAAGTTTACGAGTTAAAATCTACCTACCAATTTACGAGTTTACTTCAAGCCAATTTTACATATTTATCATAATTGAGCTATGTTTTATCAAACTATGAAGTATAATATATGTATAGAATATAGTATGACATAACTAAGTATCATACATTAAAGTATATTTTATAATATTTTTTTCATTTATTTTATTTTAAAGTTAACATTATTCAATGTCAATTATAAATACAAAATTTAATTATTTTTAATTCCTAATTATATTACTTATAATATATATTTTTTACATATGTAAACTCTTGCGAATTTATGATTTAAGTTTATTGAGCCTTCATGAGTTTACTTAAACTCTCGAATTTGACAACCTTGATTCTAACAATGATTCTTTAGAAGTCGGAAATATGATCGAGTTCAACTCGGGAAAAGGATAAAAATGATGACTGCAATATTGAATCCTAGTGAATATGCTTATAACGTTTCTTTCGTTTTGTAAAATCCACAAGCACGCCAAAAGTCAGGGGAGAGACAAGCCAGAGTGGGTTCTTGCATTTTCTGGTAGAAAGGCATACAAACTTATAACAGAATTATTGAAGTAATACAATGGTGTAAAATGACAACAGAATACATGAACAACATTAGTGAGATAGATATAGTAATAACTTAAGGCAATGACCCGTTTTCCACCGATGGGCTTTACTTTAAAACCCCATGATGAAAAATCGTAATAATAGAGTAGAATATAAATTGTTAACATTTGTACAAATGAATGGTCCTAATTAGCCTCACAACAAAGTTGGATATTTAGCATCTAGAAAGTCTCTGAGAGTCCGAGCAGCTTTTTGGCCGCCCATCAATTCCGCCAGCTTCTCCACAGGAAGAAGTGCAAGTTCTGATAAGCTCTTACACCCATCCATCATGGTTCTGTAGTTCGAATCTGTAACACCTGGAAGCCGTCTTAGGAACTCCACAGCTGATGTGTTGTAATTTTCAGCTCTGTGACACAGCAATGAGCAACCAATTTCATATAATGAACATAAAATGAATCAGTAACAGCTCATTACTGACACAATTTGATACGAAAGATTCCGAGTCTGAGCTCTTCAGTTCTACTAATTATTCATGTAGTAATGCATAGAAGCATGTATGACCTAGGCACAAGCAACCTTTGAAGTTTCAAATATAGAAAAGCAACTTACCTCACATCATTTTCCACGATTCCTTCTTCCGAGGGGACACCCACTCTCATAGCTTTTGTTTCATCTGGTTCATCTTGATTTGCCTTCAGTACAGTAAATATTTCAGCAGTAGCATGCAAACTTCGGGACCAGATTATTCGTAGGCGCGGAAAGTGTAGAGCAAGCAATGACAACTTTGATATAATGCTATTTGGTGTCACATCATCACCAATATCACTAGCAGACTGCAAAATATATCCATGAAAGATATAATGTCATTCATAAGTCCACAAAAAGTGCTGATCCATTATTCTTGATGTGCAATACAGCTGTGTGTGTTCATAAAGAAACAGAATACTTTCTATTGCCACAGTCAAATTGGACAAAGACTTTAATATTATGCCCAGGCCTGCCATGCCCACACATTGGTACTGGTTAGGAGCAAAATATTAGTGGCAAATCATTTTTAGAAATGGGCAGCGTTTCAAAAATTACCTTCCCCCTCATAAGGACTTGCCAATAGTAATAAGGCAGTAAAAGCAGGATGGATAGAGTTATATTGTGGTTGGCAAACCTGAAATGAAAAGCTCTTGTCCTGTGAAAACTCGATCAAGAGTACAGGTATCCTATAATATCGCACCATTGTCTCCACCTGGTGGTATAGACGACCAGATGTGAAGCTCATAAAGAGATCTTGAATACTTTTTCTTTCCACGCAAATTAATGGTGATAGGATATAGTCACCAACTTCTAGGGTCACAGGAATGATGCGCATTCCCTTTTGATGAAGAACATTTGGAAGGCTGCTCATGAACTCCCGCATGTCCACGATAACCTGAACAGTTGACATGCTCAACTATAAGTTCCCTAGCAAGCACGGGAGGCATAGATCGTACATCATACCTAAAAAAATATCACAAACCTGCATTTCTTTATCAACCTCCTTTCTCCCACCAGCTTTTCTAGTCATTGAGTTTTGAGGAGTATTGAAATCTGACTCAAAAGTGGAATCCAATCCCAAACTATGTCCACTCTGATTAACAGCATGCAGAATGTACCAGACAAAAAAGAAAGGAAAACATAGGAAAATGATGTCAGTAAATCAAGAATTTGATAATTTCCACTCTCCATCTAGCTCTGTTGAGGGCAACAGTGTCCAGTGGACCCAGGAATCAACACAATGAAGAGGGAAAGAAGAAAACATAAAACAAACCTGATCAACTGGAATCATCATCATAGATTTTTGCCTAATCAAAGATTCGAATGCTCCATTCTCTCGACGTATACTCGCCTCAAACTTCTGAACCTCAGTAGAATCTTCATAGAAAAGAAAATATACTTTCACCCTTTTTGAGGGATTCTCAGCTTTGTAGACTTCAATTTCCCTAACAAAGACCATGTCTGGATTGTAAACAATGATTACAGAGGGCTTTAATATATCCAGTATAGGGTGATCACTTTCTAGGGCATAAAAATGTACTGGGGGTAATGGCTTTGCATTTTCTGCTGCAGCATCAGGATTATTATGCTTTCTAAGAACCACATTATCTACAGATGTCCCAGTTTTATCACTTGAGAAACTCTCTTTATTACCACTATGTACTTCAGAACAATCATTAATGACCGGGCCATTTCTACTCCCTACTTTTCTCTTTCCTTTTCCACGACCACGTCCACCAAAATCAGGCTGAGGAGGATCTTCAACAACATGATGATTCTCAGCAAGATCTCTTAGTTCTGACGCTGCTGCCAGAAGTGCATCATGCTCCTGCTTACAAAGGGTGTTGGTTTCTGCATTCTGACCAGGTGCTATGGGAGTAACTCCATCAAGAATCCCAAAACCTTTGGGATCCTTTGGCTTCTTTTTCTTTTTCACTATGTCACGCAGCTGTACTTTGCTTAGCAAGTACTTCTTCCATTCTTCATTCATGACCTTCACAAACAAGTGAAAAACAAGCAATAGAAAGGATAATAAACTCAGCCTCTTCAAATCTTAATGACTATCAACCATATTAATGATATTGCTATCACCATTACATCAAGTGACAAACTAAGTAGAAATAGTCCTACTCGGATTACACTTGAAAAGATGACATACCTTTTTTGGACTGTTGAAGATGCATGCTTCCAGCTGCAAGCATGACCGTTCATCCTTACATGCCACTAACACAATGCCATTGTCAGGGTCTTTTCCTTCAGCCAATAATTCTTCCATTGACACACCTTGCTTTAGTCTTTCCTCTTCTACTTCCTCAAGAACCTCCTATAATAATATGATCACATCAAAATTCAGTCCAAACTATGAAAAGTTCATCAAATTCAACTACTTTCCCATAAACCCATTCAGGCCGTCCAATTTGAAACGACAAATATGCTAAAAGATATATGATTAGAAGCAATGCCAAATTATTGTCTGTCTCACTTGTCAAATCAAATAAAATGAACATAACCCAGAGACTTTCTAGAATCGGAACTCACTAACTCACACGTAAGACCTTCCACTTTGGTGCTTCTTCCAAGACTTCTTCCAAAACTACACCAGCATTTGAACATGTTGAAGTCCCATCAACTGCTATACAAGCAACAAAAATAAGAACTAAGCCCAAAAAAATGCCATCCACAAAAAGCTTGGATGGCACATCTCATTTCCTCTATTCTTTTTTTTTTTTTTTTTTAAATGTTAGATTTTATGGGTATATAACTGAGCACTGTAAACAGAGTCCTGATCTATGCCAGAATAAAAAACAAAAACATAGTAATAAGCTTTTACCTTCTTCAATGTCTTTGTTATCCTCCTTAACTTTTCTCTTTTTGTTTTTGCCACTCTTGATCGATCCATTTAATTTCACACCATCCGACCTCACAAGATGATAAACACGTTTCTTTGCAAAGTCAAATATCTTATAGCTGGCCTCCGCAAATATCCAAACAGATCGAAAACTCTCTGACACCCTCAGTGTATCTAAATATTTCAAGAAAGTTACTGCATCATACCTATCAAGAGGAAGCCACTCATTCAGTCCCAATTACAAGCAACATAACCTTCAACTGAATAAACTAAAAATTCCACTTACAAGATAAATCCAACAAACTACCAAGGTCACACAAGCTAAAAAGCAAAAAAGAAAAAAATCCATTAGATATTAGAAATAAACTGCTACATGTAAGTAAGTACAAAAATAGCGAGGCAATCCTCACTCCTCACTGTTTGAAAACCAAACTCACATAAATTTTTAAGAATATTCTAAACCCTCTAGCTAATAGTGTGTTTGGTTTTTAGTTTGGGAGGGACATAATCAACTCTGGAGCCTCAAAAGTGAAACCTTTTCACCAGAAATGTATGAATAGTGCATGAAATAGAAATGCACCTGACTAGATAATCCAACAATTTCCTCAAGGTCTTAAGGTCAGAGACGAGCTGCTTGGTCTTCTTCCCCAAAGTATGCCAAATCGGGTCCAACTGCCTCCTCACGATCTCATCGAACGACTTGAACAACCCATTCTCCACCGTCAGATTCTCCACGTCGACCTTGTTGGTCTTCCTCATCTCCTTCAAGCACGCGTCCATCACCTCCACGATGGCCTTCTGGATCCCCACCATGTACTTACTCATCGGCACCCTTATGTCCACCACCGCCGGCGGGTCCCTCTCCAGCTCCTGCGACACGTACACCTGAAACCGCGGCCACAGTTGGAGCCTCCGTACGTGTAGGCACTTCATCGTCCGCTCCGCCTTCGCGAACCCGGACACCATCGCATGCGGCCGGTCGGAGAACGCGCGGACGTAGGCGTCGCGGTTGAGCGATCGGAAAATCCGGACAATGAAGGCTTCGGTGGAGGTTTCGGAGAGAGAGTGAGCATTCAGGATGACGATGCCGGAGATCTTGGAGGTCGGGAGCTTGCTGGTGAGAAGATCGACGATGAGGATCCTGGGAGTGATGAAGAAGGCGGAGCCGGATGAGTAGAGGGAGTGGCGGTGGTGGGAGGGGAGGTCAGCGGTGATCTCGGCAGGGATTTGGTTGAATTGGGGGTTTAGGGTTTTGAGAGAGTAGGTGATGCGGGACTTGAGGGTGGTGGAGGAAGGGGAGAGGATGAGGAGTGTGCCCTGGGAGGAGGAGTGGAGGAGGAGGAGCGAGGCGACCAGCTTCGAGAGGGAGAGCCCGGAGGCGAGTACCACCAGGCCGCCATTGGAATCTTCTAGAAGCTCTGTGATGATGTGCTCGTGGAATTGAACCATCGAATTTTCGCAGGGAGAACGAAAGGAGTTTGCGCGGTTACAACTTGGAACCGCGAAATCAAACAGTTCCAAGTAGCTAGGTCTACAGATTTGGGCCTACCTGTTTGGGCCAGTTAGGCTAGCCCATTTCCAGGTAATTTTTATATGATGGGCCGAAGTTTTCAAACACTTGTTTTTGTGGTCATAGTTTTAACATGGCCTCAAACAAGCAAAAGTTTTGTATTGGGCTGTGATTGAGTTAGCCCGATATTTACTTAACCCATATTACAAAGCTCATTACTATAATATAGGATTGTACGAATAAAAATTCTAGTTATAAAACTTCTGTCATCTTTAAGGGATCTCAGTTAGGCCGAGTTAAATTAGTTGGCTAGTAATTTAGATGATAAACTAGCAGCTGACATTCGTGCTATTCACCACGGGCTTCTTCTTGCCTGGACATTGGGTTATCTATCTTGCAGGTTGATTTGTGAAAGCGATTTTATGGAGGCTGTGAGACTTGCTATTATAGATGGAATGACTCACTCTTTTTATTCTCACCATACGATTATCCTTGAAATTTAAGTATGGCTAAAGATTGGGATGTTTCCATTTCTCATGGGTTGCATAAGGCTACTTTTTGTGCAAACTTTCTAGAGAAGATGGGCTCCTCTAATGGTAGTGTTCTCACCATATTTGATCTTCCTCCTCTTGGGATTGGCAATTTTTTTGTGTGTTGATTTTATTGGGAGTCCCCCATTAAAGATTGTAATTTGCCTTTTGTTATTTTTTCACAGAATAAAAAGAAGACTACGTATTAATTATGTATTGATTAAAGATTAAGTGAGAAGAAATGTGTCTTATTCTAAACTTAAAAACGTATTAAGTACATTTGAATGAGTAAAATATAATTAAGCTAAGAGCTAATAATCATAATGCTAGGCCCTTGGCTATATAATTGGAATTTTTGGTAAATTTCTAGCTTTATATAAGTTGCTTTATAGTTAAAATTATCCGGCATTAAATGAAAACTCCATCTACATTTTGTCCTTTAATTAGGGTTAGGAAGAAGCACCTCTCCTATCTGCGTCGAACAATGCTTGGGTTAAATAGAACCCAGGGCCCACCCTGGGGGTAAAAGATAGTATAGTACCTCCTAGTATCCCTAATGAGACGTGAGAGTAGTGAAGAATAAGAAAAGATCCATAAAATATGTAGTGAGTAAAAATTGTGTAGAGAGAGAAATTAATAATATTTTGAGTTGAATTAATCCATTTTATTAATAATAGAATCTAAATATAAGTGTAAGAAATAAAAAATAATTGTGTATTTGAAAACACATTTGGAAGGTGTAAAATGATTTTGTGACTGGCCATTAATTTTAGTCATTTTAATCAACAATTAGGATGTTCACCAATGCGGTCAAAGTTGTTTCATATAAAAAATTATGGATCAAACTCTGACAATTAGTTAAGAGAGGATAAGTACCTTCTGCCAATCACACTATTAAAAAAATTGATTTTTTTTTATTCAAAGTAGTAACTTTTTCTATGAATAAGATGAAACAAATGTATCATTGCTTGGTTACTATTTAAAATTGATTCTCAAAATCAATTATAGCCTTTAAAAATGATTATGGAATAATAGATAATTTATTATTTTGTGTTAAAATTAATTTTAGAGGAACGCCAAACATAAACCAATTTATAGCAAAATCAACTTAACTAAAATAAATTTTGATACAATTAATTTTGTCCAAAATCAAATTACGAAAGCAAAACCAGACACATTTGGCAAAAAAAGAAAAAACATTTATAAGATTTAATTTTTTTTTATTAATAATGGGGAGAATAACGCTCAAACAAAAACCATAGCTACAACCTCACTATACGAGGTGCGAAGTGTCCAACCTATCAGCCAAGAGAGAGGAAGGGAAAGAAAATTAAGAACATGCTGATAAGAATGAAACCGTGACGACATATCATTAACAGGTTTAGCCATTGCATTTGCACAAAATGTTTCTCTTAAAAACCCCCAGAACTAAGCAAAAGTGACACAGCATGACTACAAATTACAATTAAAAGTAAAATGTTACTCTGATGACAATCCCTCCACAAGCAGCATTCCCACTAAAATTTGTCATAGAGCCATCTCCATTAATCTTAACCCAGCCCGAAGGTGGGGTTTCCCAAATCACTTGCACAACTTCACTTCGGGGAACCGCGCTTCTAGCACCAGCAATCAAACTATTAATATAAAGGGATTATACTATACTTTAGAGTGATTTTTTGTTCCTCCAAATGATCACAAAGGGAGTGGTTATCTACCCCTGCGATAAATATAATACATTGCATGATTTCACTAAATAACCTAAAAGTTCATTTACTATATTACTTCAGACACAAGTTCATTTACAAAATTTATTTCCAATTTAAAGCGTAGATGATATTGGAAAAATTTAAGTGAAGACGTATTTAATTTGTTTTTTAAATGGATAATAAAGTACATTTGAATGAATAAAATATAATTTTTTTATATTTGCAGGAGGAATTATGCTCGAGCCGTGTAAAATTTTTTGGACAAAAAATATAATTTAATGAATAAAATGTAATAAAAAATATATGATTAAGTTAAAATTTATTGAAAATTAAAAATAAAAATAAAAAGAAAGAAAATGGACTTTCTCTGCAAGAGTTAATCATGATACTGGGTCCGTAGGAATTATTTGGATTGTGAGTATCTAGCTAGAATGGGTTACTTTCACCATTTGGATTAGCCGATGGCCGAAGACGGGCACAGACTGCTGAGGCTGCATCCTCCAGTCAGCATGAGTCTACTGCAGCCCCTACAGCACTACATGCACAGTCACCCCCATCATCCTACCCTTACCCACCCGCATCACCATACCGTTACCCACCCCCACCATCATACCCTTATCCCACACCATCGTCATACCCTTACCCACCCGCATACCCCTAATCCACGTCTTCTGCGGCGTGGTCTCTGATCGGTCTGCTTATTGGGCTCTGCCGGTGGGGGAATGGAAGTCTAAAAATGCAAACACCGTGATCCAACTTGCTACTAGAAAAACATAAATAAAATTCATAAACCATAAAACTCTAAACAATCTATCACGAGCCCTGCGGCAGTCTACGGTCATGACCCGAGTCGGGAGCATGGTACGGATAGGGATATGGGTATGAGGGAGGGTAAGGGTATGGGGCGGAGGTGGGTAAGAGTGAGGGTATGGTTGTGGTGGGTAAAGCACTGGCGGTGGTGGGTTTAGGTATGGTGGTGGTGGGTTAGCGGAATTTTTAGAAAATGAGAGGAGTGGGGGAGAATGGGAGGGGTAGGGTGGGGTTATAGGACGCGGTTATGAGAAAAATGCCAACCGTATTTTTAGTTGAAACATTTTACAAAGAAAATGCCATTCGTGTAGACGTTTTTAGTTGAAACATTTTACAAAGAAAATGCCATCTGTGTAGGCGATTTTGACGTGTCGCAGCGTCCACGTAAGCCAAAACAGGGACAATGTTGTATTATGTTTTCAAAGGAGAGTATTTTCGTAATTTAATTTTTTAATGGGGGCAAAAGAGTAAAAAACTCATCCTATTAATTAGGGCCAAAAAGAAGCATGAATGTGTTTTTATACATAGTAATCACGTGCGTGCACCTCAACAACCTCATGTGAAAAACGTAGTAGTTTCTTTTTTTTTTTGGTGATATTATATTGAACAGTAGTTGGAAGGTTAAGGACAACCTTTGATTTTATCTATCTACGAGGAAGGAAGCAAATAACACGTGCTAAAATTCGCCAAAAGAAAAGAGAAAAAGAGGAGTCACCACAGCCAATGAACGATGAATCAATCATGTTGGCAATACAAGTGGACTAGACAACAACACCCCCAAGTAGTAGTTGTCTTTAAAAAAAAAAAAAAAAAAAACTAATTTAATAGAACCAAATTCCACATATATTCCTCGTGCTTTAATTCCCCCTCACATTTATAAAAAAAGAGGATAAGCTTCAAAACCAACCACCGACTCTTTTTCCTTTCTAAAGTTTGAATCTGCAACAAGGGGCACAAGCTTGAACTTGTTTTTCCAACCAAAAAGGAGAACAAGTATGAAGAAACCACAGAACCTGAAAGCTCTGAACTTGCTCTCCCAACAAGTTGCTTTTCGTCCTCACCTCTCCATGGAAGAGATTGCAAACATGGGAAATTCCAGGTGTGTTCTTTTTCTTCTTCTGCTCCTTCCGTTTCTTGTATACATGACTTATCTGAAGGCTGATGCATCTAAAGTATCTTAATTGCAACTTATTTTATGGCTTATTCGGTTCTGTTTTTAGAATTTTGTGAAAGAAAACATTTAAACAGAAACATAAACTAAACATACCCTTAGTTTTCTAATTTTCCAATTAGATTAATTTTACCATATGTTCCATGTTCCGCAGTGTGAACAAGGCTGTGGCTAAGGAGTCTAGAGGGGCACAATTGACAATATTTTATGGTGGGGAAGTTATTGTCTTCGATGATATTCAAGCTGAGAAAGCCAAGGAGATCTTTTCCTTTGCCGGCAAAGGAATCCCTCAAAGCCAAAACAACTATGCCTACACAATGGCTCAGAGTCAGAACCACCCTTCATTTCCTTCTCCTAATGTGGCCAGAAATTCTGTTACTCCTACTTGTCCTTTCCCTTTTATGATCCCTAACGCTGGCAACAATTCAGTTGAAGAGCACCCCCAAACACCATCTAGACCTGTTGTTTGTGGTAATTTTCTTCTAGATCAATGATGTTTGAGGCTATCGAAGATTTGTGTCATGGTTTTTATGCTTCTTTTCTCTTATTCACTACTTTCCTTTTTTTCTATTCAGATCTACCACTTGCTAGGAAGGCTTCACTACACCGGTTCTTGGAGAAGAGAAAGAATAGGTACTCTCTCAAACAATTATAGGGGAACTTTAACTAAGGACATGTTTGGTTTTCAGGTGGTACGAACTTAGAATCGATTCTAAGCCCTAGGAAGTTAAAAATTTTCACTTCTAGGGCTGCAGAATTGATTGTGAGCCACCACAACGAAAATCTAAACACGCTATAAGAAACTTTGTTTGTGTAAAGAGTCAAGGAAATTTAATTAGTTTGAGTAGAGGAGGCAACTACTGTTGTATATTGGTTTTCCTTTTAGAACCATAACCTTCTGTTGTGTTTGGATGCATTGATTGATATTGGTATTCTTTTTTCTTCTTGTGTCTTTGCAGAATTGCTGCCAGAGCACCATACCAAACAGGAAGCCCCATGTCATGGCTCTCAATGGTTCCTAAATCACCCCAAGAAAAATCTGCGACTAGCTCCAGTGTTGTGTAACTTCAACTATTTTAAGTTTCAGAGGCTAACTTAGCCCCCACTATCTTGTTTATTTTAGGGTCCTATGCTCATAGTCATAGCTATATATTGTTGATGTTGTAATTCAAGCTTATTATAATGGTTTAAACCACCAAAAGAAAGACTATGATTTAGAGCTGTAACCGATTTTTGCAGCTATATGAAAGAAATTCGTGGGATATTTGTCATTCTTATGTTCATAATATTCTTTCGACAACTCAAAAGTACTTTACAAACATTTGTATTCCCTCTCTCTTAAGCCATTTGCATAATGAAACTCATTATTTGAAAATTACAACAAACATTCATCCAAGAACGCAATATTAATAAAAGAAAGTGAAGTAGTTACATCAAACATTAATATCAACATGAATGAAAGCAGGAGGAGAAATTCGAGTGAGCTTACAAGCCGATAGAATTGCGAGTTTGCAGTCCTCACATCGTATGCATCAGCATCTTGCATTCAATCTTCATGGCTCTTCCTCATTCTTCGCAGCGACAAGGGGACCGTTTTTTCCAAAACGGTCACATTAATGTTGTTCCAGACATCTGATGTTGTGGGGAGATTCGCGATTCTCTCGGCAATGTTCATGTCTTCTGGAAGAACAGAACCGAAGACGGTGTATTCGTGTTTCCACTCAGCATGGTTAGCGAGGCTAATGAAGAACGAAGGGCCAGAACCAATCCAAGCAACTGAGCCCCTTCTTAGTGTTGGACAATTTTCCATGGGAAGTTGCTTGAATGGTGTGCCTTGTGCTTCCAGCGTCCCTTGAATTAAGGCATAAGGGGGACCAAAAGGAGCCTGCAAAATGAGAACTCATTTACTATGATCCAATACTACTAACATTATGGCTTTGCTTTGAAGCTTATGTATATATGCAAATGAGTTCTTTCATTCCTTTGGGAATAATATGCAAATTACTTCAATTGAAGTATAATATTTTTGCTAAATCTATCACTCCCTCTGTTCCACAATATCCGTCACTTGACAAATTTGGTAAATGTTTAAATCAATGTAATTGACCAAATACATTACTTGGGAGGTAAGCAACCAAACTATGTTACCAGAAACAGCACATATAGACCCCCAACAAAATCACAGTATGTCGTAATGGGGACTATTAACAATGTTAATACTGGGCTTATTACAGAATAGCACAATAAAGTAACTAACGCATGAGAATAAGATTATAATGCAAAGAAATGCATGGTAACTGGTATAGTCTCGATGCATAATTGCAGAGGACATAGGTGTGAATATATACACATCCAACCCTGCATCAGAAGGGGATATTCTTACATTTTTAATATGGTTTCCTTCGGAATCCCATGATTGGCCTCGGCTCTCTGCACGGTAAAATTGGCAGCCTGCACAATGGCGAAGTGTCAACAACTCTAGAATGTAGGCGACCGAGTGTGGGGCACAGTCAGGGAAAAGCTGCACCAAATAAAGAATATCCTGAGTTGAACATATTCGTAACTCATGGCTAAGCAATTTCGAAATACCATCATAGTAGAATGGAGTCGAGTGTAAGCATTACAAGAATGAATCAAGATGTATCAGATTATCAGGTATTGCTAGAAAAATAACATGCTGCAAGTTGACATCAATGGTTCACAGAAACCAAGAGCATCCGTTTCACAGTCAAGAGTCCTTTTGTGTAAGTATTTAAATGAATTGGCAAAGAAAGACTTCGCTCTAAACTTAATATTTAACAAGATACTCTTCATTTTCCCTACAGTCGACGAGCTTCATGAGGTTCTTCTCAATAATAAAGCAGTAAAGGTTCATCTGATGTGATCATATCTGTTAAAAGAAAATGGAGATTCTGTGCTCAAATAATGGTTGCATGATCTCTAACAGACAAGAATACAATGAGAGCTTTGGTGCCCCCCGGGGACAAGGAGATCGAATAAATATTCACAGAAGCTCAAAAAGAGATGCTGGTTGAAATATCAAGGCATCAGGATTCAGGATACTGAAAGTCCTGAAAGCATGAGAACTTACTTTTATATGAAGAGTTCCATGTTCAGTTTCCAGCCCAATAATACCCTGAAAAGAGAAAAATTAGAAAGACTATTGACAAATAAGATAACCCTTCATAAGTTGATAAAATTCCAACAATGTATACATCATAAAGAGACTGCACAATTTTACAACATAGGTAATCCAGCCAAGATAATTACCAATTAATCATGAAGACACAAGACATAGCAAGTAAATATAATCAGCTTAAAACAAAAAGACATGATTATCAACACCTTGGATTTTGGGTTATACATCTGATGTTCTGCTCCTCACAGATTATGCCAAATAGCTCACTTCTTAAATATATAATGTAATGTTCAAAATTATTTTACTGGTTTTACCTATGATCCTCGTAACGGTTGCTGTGATAAAGGCACTCGATATATTTCTATCTAAAATGATGTTAGGTGGTTGCAAAAGTTTCTCTAGAGCCTAAGTGGAAAGCAAAGCTTTGCTACAAAGTACAAACCACACGAAAAAAATATGAGAAGGACAAGATTTGATAATTTCCTTCAGGTTCAGCATGCATTTCCAAGTTAGTATGTGAACCAGAAGTTTAAATCATGCAGTAGTCTATGCAGATATTTTTCCAAGGCGATGACCACCGAGCCAAGTTTGTATCACAACTAGTAAGCAACACTTTTATAAATAAAAAAAACATCAGTAATACCAAACTTCTCTTACCTCTCCTTTCCCGAATATGAGACCAGAAGTCCAACTAACTATTTCCCCTGGGGGCACATCTCCTTGCCGTTCAGGGGCTAAGCTGTCCTTTTGTTTCTTCAACCAACACTGAAATAATGAAGTCAAAAAATAAATAATTCAGAAGTATACCCCCATTCACTTTACAAATCCAAGCCTGAAAAGGGGCCAAATTCACTAGATCTGGCACACAGTAATGAATCTATTTTTGCACCTAACTATTTAGCACTCGCTCCTCACAATCAACAATCTTCTACAACCATATCAGTTGCCCTGGCTCGAAGTTTATAGATAAATTATGCAGTAAGAAATAGAAACTCTTCAGGTTAAAGGATGAATCTATTAAAACTACACACAAGATGCTCCCATTGGTGTGCCTTCAATCACATAGCCAATTACTCAAACACATTGAAAGCACAATTCTATAGTCACTCCCACTAGTCTAAAAGTTTAGTCTCAAAGCAGCGTGGCAAACTGCATAAATTAGAACATCAATCAAATTCAAAAGCATATATCAACTAAATCATTAGAAATTCTATCACAAGAAGAAGAATCAGAAATCAACCACAAAATGACAAAATTTACAGATCTTGAAACAATGCTAAGTCAACTAACACAATTGAAAGTGCTTGAAAGAAAGGAAGTAACTTTTTTACTACCTCACCAAACTTGGATCCGCACGCCTCACGGTTCCCACAGAAGACCCACGTGTCACACAGGCAAGGCCCGTCTTTTCCAGTGCACATGGACTTGCACGCGTTGCAGCAACCTTCGGAGCCGTTGAACTTGAACTCAGAGCCCCACTTCACCGCCGCACCCCACAGCTCCAAATTCTCAACCCCCCTGCAGCACCCGCCGCCATTATTCTCCGCCGCCGCAGCATCCTCCTTCAACGACCCTGAAAATGAAGAGGTTCTGGCGATGGTGCTGGCGATAACCGCAGAGAGGAAGGCATAGACCAAAGCGCAGGAAGCGAAGCAGACCAAGAGAAGGATCAAACGGTTGTAAAGAGTGGAGCTTTGTTCGTTGTTCTTGCGGCCCATTGGAGAATTCGAGCAAAAGAGCCAAACCCAGAAATTAGATTTGGCTTATCGGCGGTTCAGGTTGAATATACAGAGGGCGTTGACCGCCACAAAAGAAAAAAAATAAAGAGAGTAATGGTACAATGAATGATTCAGAAAGTGATGGTACACAAGGAATGATTCAGAAGTAGGGAGAATTAGAATGAAGAATGTTGAGATTGGGATGCAAAAATTTCTTCCTTTTTTTCATGCGATGATGTGTTCAGGAGGTAGTTCTTCGGAGCAGAGAGGGGGAAGCACAGTCACGTAATTTGTCGTTTTCAGACACCAAGTTGAGTCCTCTTGACCAGTAATGGTTTCGATCAAAATGGTTTTACTAAAACTAAGAGAATCAGAATGTAATTGAGAGCTCAATGATATCAAAGAAATTATATATCTACGAGCCAAAATGTCTTAGCTCTTACCTAATAGAGAAGCAATAACATCTAATTGACAAATTTTACAAAGAGTTCTGTTACACCAAAAATCATATATCATACATACATCTCATATTTCTATACATAAAGTTTGTGTTTTAATTCATATAATGTTTGTGCAGTTAATTAAGTATAGTTGAGAGTATCATTTACAAGTTTGTAATGTTTGTGTACTTGTGAGAATAAAGTTTGTGTATTATTAATAGTGTATGTATGAGTGTATGAAGTTGAGTGTACATGTAACATTTTTGTTTTACAAAATGCATTCGCACATCAACATGCTCTAAAAATTCAGAAAAACAATTAACACATAGTTTAACAACAAAATTGAGTAATTTTATGAAAAATTATTTTGTAGTATTTTGAGTTTTAGTTTCGTACGATGAACAATTATAACATAACAAAAGAGTTATCGAAGCAATATTTAGAAAGTTATAATTATAAAATGTTACATTTTGTTCTTGAATAACATAACTTTCAAACAAGATAAAGAATTTTCATTCCGTTCCCTTATTAATCTTTCAAACAATTAGCAAGCCCTTCCCTTTCCAACCCAGTCCTACTGATCCGTTCTGTTAACGAAGGAACATCCAAACATAGTGTAAAGGTAATAAAAAAATTAAATTTTTATATAAAGCTTTTTAATATTTACTGTCCCAATTTTTTTTTTCAAACAGGAAACCAAACTAGTCCTTAAATATTGTCCTACAACAAATGACAATATGTGTCGATTTAATCATTTGAGATTCTCAACGGTTTCCATAATTTAACTCAAAACAAAAGCTCAATCTTTTTATCCATTATTTACAGTTCATTGGATCATAATTAATTATTTTTTTTGTCAACATAATTTAATTTAAAGACACTTCATTAATATTATCAAATGAAGCTCTCTTATTTTGAAGGCACCGTGGTGCAAAAGCAAATAAAATATTTCTGCCTCATTTGTGTTTCTCATTCACTATCCACCAATAAAAAATTGCCATATGTAAATATTATGAACAATTTAAGATGACTTTGACCAAGATAATGGTTAAAGTGATATGAATTTTCAGAAGAATACAAAGGGTGAAATAGGAGTTGTTCATCATGCAAAAGCACCCAACAAAAATGACGAAGAACTAGGCTCCCCTAGTACACGCAACCCAAATAATACGCCTTAACTTCAACAGGAGGATAATCAAAGAACACTATTTGTGACGAAGTCTGATGAGCTTAACTAGCAAAGGTTGGCATTCGATCCCGTGGTGTATTCAGTTTGCCTCTGCTCTATTAAAGGTCCTCCATTCCACCTTTCAATAGAGCTGTTTTGTCAAAGAACGCGTCTAGGGCTGGATTGACTAACCTAACCCTTAAGGGGGCCTTGCCATAGTTGGGTGCTCTGCTTTAGTGTCATTGACGAAGGCTAGGCTAGTAATACCCAAAAGAAAGAAATGAAGAGAGGTCGGGGTCGATAGTTGCCAAGGAACTTGATCCCCCAAGTGCAATTTACATTTTAAAATCGTAAAACATTGATTGCATCTACTTTATTTATTATGTAAAAAAAACTTGTAGGAGGATATAACATATATGCACTAAATGAACTTTTAAGCTCACAGCATCTTCATAAAGCCCCAAGTTTTTTTTAGTGTATTTTCACGCCTCATACCCAATTCTCCTATCAGCTGTCTATTGTAGTTAACCTTGGAGAGTTTACTCCAATTCTTAGATAATCCTAAAATAAGAAAGATGTTTAGTTTTGTATTTATGACTTCACACATCAATTATTATATTAAAATGTAAGGAAAATAAGTACTATGTTCATTTGGGCCACAAAAGCACAGAAACAAAACTCAAACAGCATTTCCAAAGCATCTTGGAAGGCAGCATATATCAGTTCCTCAGTACGAATTTCAGTTCTTCAGAATCTTCAGAGTGGCAAAGTTCATGATGTCAATGAACTCAGCCTAATAACACAAGTACAAAAAATAGTTGGTTACATAAATGCATAGCAAGAAACCAACCACAACCAAAATTATGTGGGAAAAATTACCTTGAAGTTGAAGGAAGCACCGCCAGCCAAAAATCCATCAATATTGGGCTAAGCAGCCAATTCTTCGTAGTTTCCTCCATTCACAGAACCTGCAGCTAATGTGGTCATTTAATAAGAATTGAATTATATGTAACTATCAACCAATCTTGAAAAGGCAATGGGAAACCCCCCAAGGCCAAGGGACTATAGACAGAGCTCAACAGTTAACACCTCTCAACAGAAGGTCAGAACAAATTCTAATGGATCTAAAAAAGTAAATAACAACTTGTTTATGCATGTCAATGCCGAAAATCACCTGACACGCTTTCATTCATTAGTTTTCTCTAATTTCTCAACACACGCACCATGCTTATCGTTGGACATCTCAGTAACTGCACAAGGTACAATGATACAGGGTAAAGTGCAATGGGGAGTACCTGCATATATAATTCTTACAGGTGTGGCTACTTCGGCACTGACATTGTCTTGAATCCATTTCCTCAAATTAGCATGGACCTAGTCAACCATGATACAAGATTAGGGCAATTAGATTACTGAAAGAAATGAGAGGTAGTAACAGTCTAATTCAACACAAGTAAATAAACAGAAGGTTAGCTACACAAATCTAAAAGGTATGAGAAGAATGAAATTAAAGACGAAAAACAAAGTAGCAAGCATATTTTCACATTTTCACTAAAACAGTAACTTGCTGATGAAAGGTAGGCAAGCCTACTTGTACGAGTTGAACTATATTTATCTTTTTCTTCTATCTTATTCGAATTTTTATGATTTATGCACTAGTTTTATATACTAGAAAAAAATTAAAACAATTCTTATTTGTAGATAATTGTAAGACATCATTTTTCAGTCGATATTAAATAAAAAGTGAGCGTCATCATCTTTATGTTGTGTCCCCTACCATGTGCTTTTAGACCTGACCAAATAAAACACATTTTCATTATGTTAGCACAAAAAATGTGGGTTAAACTAGTGGCTAAGTAAGAATTTCTCAAAAATCTAGTCTTTTTTTTATGTAAACGATCAAATCATTTATGACAAGATTTTACTCTAACATTGAAGCAACAACAATCTATTCTGATGAAGTCAAATAGTCTATTTAAATTTTTTTGGTCAATTTAATTATTGTTTTCTTACTCCTCTCCTTTGTCAAGCCTTGTTGGGGGCACTAGGAGGTATCTTTTGCACATAAGGTGACTCGGTGTTCAAGTTCTATTTAAAAACAACCGATATGGAAATCGACACATTTTATTTTTGGTTACATATTTAAGATGTAAGCATCCAATTCATTGGTGCTGTGTGAATAAAGTTAGTCCTATGCAATTATTTTAATTCACCATGGTGCAACACAATACAAACATAAAACAGAATCACGGCTCTGTTAATGAGTTTGAAAACAAACATTTTTTTTTAAGTTTAGTTTTAGTCTCTATTTCAACTTGATCTCCTCTAAAGATAACGTTGTTTGGTGTTTGTTTTTGAGGAGTAATGGTTATACATACACATTTTGACCTTAGACAGCATTTGTAGGCAGGGGTTATATCTGTGCTCTACATGCATGGTTTTCCGTATTCCTTTTCCATCCTGCTCCCCTCGTCACACAGCTTGTCAGAGTTGACATTGACGATTTCGTAGAGAGAATTTTTTCGCATACTCCAAATATCTGGCGCATTTCTTTTTTTATACTGATACAGAGAGTGTACAAACTCATTCACTGGATATCTATTTGCTATACGTATTTATTGATTTTCTAATTAATTTTAAAGTAATTTGGTTTGGAAATTAATGTTTGATATCTTATATATATTTTGAGAGTTATGCCATCATGCCGACCACGGTTGGTCGTTTCAGCAGTAGAGTCCCTACTCTCGAGTATATCAAGTTTGGAGTTCGGCAAATTATCCTTTGATGTTTACTTACTGGGCACTCATACTTGAAAAACTATAGTACACAACATTTGAATACCGTACTCACCATCCGAATCACCCCAGATATTTTACTGTCACTTAAGTAAACAAGTTGTGCATGCATTAAGAGAGACTATGATACCACATCATAAATAGCAAATGAGTGAGATTTAAATATATCACAATGAGTTTACTAGTAATTCTCTTAGTAGCCCTTTATTTCTATGAGTTAAACTATCTATCTTTTTTTCTATCTTATTCTAACTTTTATGATTTATGCACAAGTTTTATATACTAAAAAAAATCTAGAGAAATTCTTACTTGGGATAATTTTAACACATCATTTTTTATTTAGTAGATATTAAATAAAAAGTGAGCGTCATCACCTTTATATTGTGTCCACTACCATTGCTTTTGGATCTCATCGAATAAAACACATTTTCCTTATGTTTGTACCAAAAAAAATGTGTTAAACTAGTGGCTAAGTAAAAATTTCTCAAAAATATACAAAGAATTTTTTTTTTTACAAATGAACAAACCATTTAAGACAAGATTTTAGTCTAACATTTAAGCAACAACCATCTATTCTTATGAAGGCAATAAGAACCTTATTAGTAAACAAATTATGTAAATAGTTTATTTAAAATTTTTGGTAATAATTTTATTTTAATTAATCTTTTCTTAATCCTCTCTTCTTTGTCAAGCCTTGTTAGGGGCACTAGGAGGTATCTTTTGCACATAAGGTTGTCCTGTGTTCAAGTTCTATTTGAAAACGATTAAGGAAATGTATTAAATGTGTTTATGGACCATACAAGTAATCATAATTTAAACGTGATTCTCGTTAATCTTAATTATAAGGATGAACTCTAGATGAAGGTCTCATTTGATGCCGTGCAATTTTAATTGTAGAACAACTTATATAAAACAAAATTTACCAAAAATTTCAATAATATAGCCAAGGCCCATATCATCATGATTACTCTAAGGTTAGTTATATTTCACTGAATTAGATATAATTAATCTGTTTTTCAAAGTCTAGAATCAAATACATTTCTCGTCACTTAATCTTTACTTAATTATATTCCATCCATCCTCTAAATTACTAGTCTAACTTTACTAAATAACAAGAGTTTTACAACTTTGTGTGCTAAGGTTGCCAACGAATCAAGTTGACATTGTTGGGAGACTCGGGTCCACGCGGAGCCATAGTGCCAAAATAGCCCCTAGGGTTAGCCCCCTCACTTAAACTTTTTCTATTTAATTATGTGTGGGAGTGTGTGTGGTGATGGATTAAATTCCTGTCCTAAAATTGTGTTTCAAACCCTATACCACTAATAAAAATTTATCATGCATAATTATTTGATTAGTTTTAAATTTATTATTTATAAAAAAAGTTAAATATGTTTTTAATCTCTAAAAAATTATAAATTGTGCTTTACTTCTGAAATTTTTTTTAAGAAATAGTTTGACAATTTTTTTTTTGATAGAATTTAGTTTTTTCAGTAGGATTTAATTCCTGCCCATCAAGTTGTGTCAGTTAACTTAGTCATGTGATAGCCACATGTCCACACAAAATTAACACGTAACATTGCACTGGCCTGCCTAATAACACAAGTGGCAGTTCTTCAGAATCTTCAGTGGCAGAGTTTACGATGTCGTACAAAAAAAAAGTTGGTTCCATAAATGCAAAGCAAGAAACCAATCAAAACCAAAATAATGTGGGGAAAATTACCTTGAGGGAAGCACCGCCAACCAAAAATCCATCAACATCTGGGCTGTGCAACCAATTCTTTGTAGTTTCCTCCGTTCACAGAACCTGCAGTTAATGTGGTAATTTAATAAGAATTGACATATATGTAACTATCAACCAATCTTGAAAAAGCAATGGAAAACCCCCAGGACAAGGGACTATAGACAGAACAATTTCTAATAGACCAAACTCAAAAGTAAATAACAAACTTGCATGTCAATGGCGAATATCACCTGACACACTCATTTATTAGGTTTCTCTAATTTCTAAACACACGCACCATGCTTATCCTTGGACATCTCAGTAGCTGCACATGGTACAATGATCCAGGATAAAGTGCAATGGGAAGTACCTGCATATATAATTCTTGAAGTACCTGCATATATAATTCTTACAGATGTGGACTTCGACGCTGACATTATCCTGAATCCATTTCCTCAGATTAGCATGGACCTAGTCAACCATGATACAAGATTAGGGCAATTAGATTGCTGAAAGAAATTAGAGGCAGCAACAGTCTAATTGGACTCAAGTAAATAAACAAAAGGTTAGCTACACAAATCTAAAAGGTATGAGAAGAATGAAATTAAAAACGAAAAACAAAGTAGCAAGCATATTTTCACATTTTCACTAAAACCAGTAACTTAATGATGAAAGGTAGGCAAGCCTACCTCTTGAAACTGAGCAGGAGTGGCAACCCTTCAGGTCCCAGAGGCCCAAACTGGCTCATAGGCCAAAACAATGTTATCCCGGTTTGATATCTTAGCTGGAGAGTAGTTTAGGTCAAAAAATATTGATTGCTAACAAGATAGCATGCGATTATTAAATAACAACAATCTGGTAATGCAATTAAGGAAAGTATTTTAATCAGAACTGAGAAGGCTTCCACATTTTGTGTGAACATCTCACAAAGGATGAAAGAAATATGCAGAAGAGTCAATGAATAAGCAGAACACTGAACCGTTATGAATGAGGAAATAAATAGTACCTGCAATTGCTCTAGTTTGTTCAGAGACAACAGCCAATGTTGTACCAGCTTCACGCTGCTCAAGGGTCTCCCCAACGCAAGAGATAACTTTCAGACGTTGTGTAAGTGCATGTGCAACATCATCTTCCAAAAACTGTGCAAAGGGGCAGTATTACAAAACCAACATACATGAAAGATTTAAAATATACACCAACATACCATGTACAAAAATGTTCTGCACTTTTTTGGCAGTAAAAAGTGCAGAACTTTTTACACCACCAACATACATGAAAGATTTAAAATATACACCAAAAGGAAATTGCGCACTTTGTACCTCACTGGATTCGTCATCAAAATGGCCAATAGTAACCCATGGAATTCGCAAATCAACAAGATATCCAAGCCCTGATAATGAACATTAATCAAAACAAATACATCATATAAATCACTGGTTTACAAGGAGGAAAAAAAACTTTTTTTACATAGCTCATCTGAACATGGAAAGTTAGAAACCCATGAGTTATTAACAGAATTTTTAACTCAGTAAGTGGCTTATCAATCCAAGCTCAATGCTGGAAAAATTTGAAGAACCAACTGATGACATACCAATCCTCTTCGATATCATCATCTGAGCGAAGCCAGCCTGATGCAACATGGAAGTCGGGCCGCAGCAAACATTTTACACCTCAAGCAGCCGCAACAGGAAGATGGACAACGACTTCAGGTAAAACGAAGAGAAAAAAAATGCTTATTAGCAAAGCATCAATGTCAATAAGACCATCAACAACAATAAAAATTGGATGAACTCATTTGAGAAAGATCGAATTGAGGAGAAATACACATTATGGCTATATGAAAGGAGGACAGAAACGGATGCATTTCAAGTGGCCACAGACGAAGAATTTTCTGGCTATGTCCTCTGATTTTGCTTTGATTCTAACAAGAAAACAGAAAAAACAAGAACCCTTGTTCAATGAAACAGCTAGAAAAAGTGACCGTCGATAATTGACACTCAATGCTTTACCACACTTTATAGGGCGGATAAATTGAATATGATTCTGGGTAGTGTAGATAACAACATTATGTAAACAGGACACCATTCACAAGTATCACTCTTCAGTTAGTAAAAGCAAGAATTGCAATTTAGGAAGTTAGAACTGCTGAATATTACTCTCGGATCTCTGATGGTTGAAACCGTCTTGGATTGGAAAATTCTTTCTTGTTAGGCTCACAAATACGACAACCCTTAAATGTCCGGCGGGTCTAAACAAAGCTCACAGTCAGATACATGAAACTTATCACCACACAGTACATGCACTCTGGCAAAAAAAAAAGTGGGAGTTGGGAAAGTTTTGCACAGACTTGGCCACAAATTGCATTAGCAACATATGGTCAGCACCGTCACTTAGAGGGATTAATGAGGATTGAAGACCGAACCATTCTAGAAAATGTGTATTGGACTCCCTGAAAGAAAGAAGAAAAAAAAACTTACAGCGAAACATTTTTTAAACATAAGAGCAATATCACCGAAGGAAATCAATAGAATCAGTTCGAGATGTTAATTAACCTCTGTCTGTCTTTNGACTCTTTGGCCTTCTTAGATTTTATCGAAATGGAGGATCCACAGTGCCTTTGGATTTCATATCTTTTTTGGGCTTCGAAAACACAAAACAGAACGGATAATTAGAATACAACCAACAACATGGCTTGTGGAATCAGTGACAACAAACAATGAATTGTTCTTTTTTAGAAAAAAGGATAAGTACGTATTATATGAGAGTGGGAAACATGAAAGTTGAAAGTGTCATAACCCTAGCGCAATTTATTTGATTGAAATAGAAATCGAAGCAGAGTCAGATCCACGGAACACTTAATAGCGCTGATTAACACAAGCTGAAACGAACGAATTGAGAAGAAACGAGAACGAAAGAAGTAAAGAGAAATCTTACCTTGTTGATGAGAAGAGGACGGGGCCCAACTGAGAATGAGCGTAGTTGAGGAACTGTAGTAGTGGGGTCCACCGTGGGAAATGGGTGCCCCAGTTCCCATTTCCAATTCGGAGTATGTATGTATGGCCAAACTGATCAGCCCAAAAAAAACAGTTGGATTGGGTATCCACCAAATATCTTTTCATAAATAACAGGAGAAATGCGTTGACCAAAAAAAATAAAATAATAATAAAATGAGGAATGTAGAGAATAAGTTAATCTACACCTCTATACTTATATAATTACAGTTAATAAAATTGATACAAAATGTAACCGCCTCTTTTACTCTGAAAATGTAATTAAATAATTTTTAAGTTCTATATTTATATTTATTAGACTTTTTTAAAATAAAATGCAACTATCATTAACACACTTCACTGTTTATAATCACTCTCACTTACATCACTTTCTCCATGTTTTACACTTAATAAGTTTAGTGATCACTTTTGGTCTCTACTCACTTTAATTAGTTGTTGTTCTAAATTTGGACCTGTTTTAAAAATAAAAATTCATAGTTAATTTTATTAATATTCACAAGTATTTCCAAAAAAATTACTCTATCTACCACTCTCACACAACTCATTACTCATTTCTCTACCACTTTCACCACTCACCATTTTCTTTACTCACTTCACTCACGTACTCTATCACTTTATTCTCTGCATTACATGACATACATTTCATTTTATGTCTGTCTAGAACCATTAGTGCTAGATAAAGAGTTTTTAATTACTATCCACTTGCAACGTAATTTTTTTATATTGTTATTTAATTAAATTTTATCACATAAGTAAAAATAATTGATTTTTTTTATTATTTGAAAATCAAACATATAAAATGATTTGATTTGATAACACTGTAAAAAAAATTATTTTCAATAAATAGTAATTAAACTATGGATTTTGATAACGAATGCCTTAACCAATGCCTTAAGAGCATTGGTTAAAGAAGCTTAAATAATAAGTTTATAATTGATAAAATATTTAATGTCCTTGAAAGCACACAAATTCTACATTTTTCTATACACACTATTTATATTTTCTTAACAAGTGTTTTAAAATTAGCAAAATTCTTAAACTATTAAATAAAATGCTTGAGTTTGATATATGCAAGTTGATTTAATTATTTGAGATTCGTGGTAAGTTACTACTCCTTACGTCTATTTTTTGTTGTCATTTTTCAAACAAATTTTTTTTCTAAAATTAATTATTATTTGATTAGATTAAAAAAGTATCAAATGCATTTTTTATACTTATATCCTTGTTATTTCTCATACTTCTATAACACTTAATAACTATAGTACTTATTACTCAAGGTTAATTTTATTTATATACTTTATATTTTTTCTATCTTAGTGTCAATTAAATGATTTATTAAACTGTGTATTTTTGTTTAAAATAACAATAAGCTCTATTAATATTTTTAAGAGTTCATTAGATCATAATGACATTTCTTTTTTGGTCAACATAATTAATTTAAGTCACGTCATTTATATTATTGAATGAAGCTCTTATTTTGTAGGCACAGAGGTGCAGAAGCACCCAACAAAAAACAGGAAGAACCAAGCTCCCCTAGAGATGCAACCCAAACAATACGCCTAACCTCAACAAGAGGAGAATCGAAGAATTACCCCAACCATTTTAACTTGTGATTTCTTTGGGGAAAAAAAATCAATTCAGGCCTTAAACAAATAAAAAATTGTAAGATTATATTCACTTAATAAACACAAACCCTATTTCAAAACAAGGTTTAATATAGTATTCTAGGAACACCATCTACTTCACAGTTTGATTAAATGTCAAGAATGCAGACTAGGTTCTGTAAACATTAATCTAAACCAACCACAAATTAATTTAGGCCTAAAAAAGTCACACAGGTAACACATAGTCACCACTACTAACATCAACTCCATCATTAGCCTCAACATCCTCAGCATCCAATGACTGTGCGCCAGCTGGCGCACCTGCTTTGGATCCTGGCCCTGGTGTTCTTGCCTCTCTTATGATACGCATGATTTCTTCAACACTTTGGCTGTTTTGTTGGTCTTTGTTTGTTTCTTCATAACCTTTTCTATCAGCTTCAATGATCTCTCTTGGCAAGTTCTTCAAAAACCAAGGGTGCTGTTTTATCTCCGGGATAATGATCCTCTTTAACAAGGATAGAAAAATAATTAGCTTGATAACTGAATCCACTTAAATTTCTATAAGAACAAACCCTCTAGTACTAACATTCAATTTTGATATTTTCAAAGGTGAAATATGAATTTATCTAGGATCATTAATTACCATAAACATTTATAATTTTTGTATCGCTTGTTTAAATTGAGTACTTGCCTTGGCAGGGTTGGCAACGAAAATGCGAGAGAGGAGATGTTTGCACTCTGCCGAAACGCGTACATAATCGGGTACGGAATACTGAACGCTCATTATTCTCTGCCAATAAGAAGAGAATCAGAGTTTGGACTTGCTGCTATATATTACAAAATGTTAATTGTAATGGAACTTCTAAGTTAAATCAACTCACCCCAATAGTCTTTCTGAAATCTCTTGGATCTTCTGGATCTTCAAATGGGTATGCTCCAACTAACATGACATAAAGAGTCACCCCACATGACCAAACATCTGCAATCTGCAGCAGAAATTGCCAATTTGTGAATACAATTGAGCATTTGTGGATTACATGATGAACTGCTCATGGCTGCTAATTACCATAGTATGTGAGTTGAAACAATATTTTAAGCCACTTCGGAAATAACATAATTCTCAATACCTTTCCATCATATTCTTTTCGCAACAAAACCTCTGGGGCAATGTATGCGGGCGTTCCAACTGTTGATTTAGGTTGAGAGTGTAGCAAAGCGGACTGCAATTGAATATTTAATTAAATATGGAATTTGAAAAAATAAAAATGGCCACAAAGATATGAAAGCTCCTCTCCTAGAAGGTTCATTTGGTGAGATTAACCTTGGAGAAACCGAAGTCACAGATTTTAAGTAGAGGAGCCGGATTTCCGTCCAAGAGAGTGTTCTCCAATTTCAGATCTCTATGACAAATTTGCTGCAGTAGGAAATTAGGAAGCCTAAGATGATATAAGACAGTTTTTTTAATGAATAACATAAATTGAATTCTAGCATAACATACCATGGAATGACAGTAGCTAACTCCAGAAATTAGTTGCCGGAAGAAAAATCTTGCCTGCGATATAGGGAATCCATCGAAACATTCACTTGGTAATTTATGAAGGTAGACTGATCATACTTAATTTTTTTTAAAAATATATAAATTAGCTATACTACCTCATCTTCACTAAATCGACCAGCGGCACATATCCTCTCAAAGAGTTCACCACCAGCAGCATACTCCAGGACAATAGCTAAATGAGACGGAGTTAGAAACACCTGCAGAAAAAAATCTCACAATTCAACATTTGTTATAACTTCTGAAAGCTCTGAAATAGAATACATCATGATTTCCGAAACAAGGTTCAAACAGTGTGCATGTGAGAGAGCCTTTAGTACATAAAAAAAGTAAAAAAATAAAAACAATGCAGATAACTATCAAGAAAATTCAATGACCAAGTCCCTATCAGAAGAAAATCTAATGAAGGAACAGTTCAAGTTGCGAAAACAAAGTCTTACCTCTTTGAACCTGATGATATTCGGGTGCCTTAAAGATCGGTGGTTAATTATCTCCCTTTGAACATTCTCATCAATCTGACACAACAACCATAACTCACTCATAACAAAGTCAGATACATACATAATGTGGTGAAGTAAGCAAATTAAACTTAACACAGTCAAAAATCCAAGCTAAGTTTATCAATACCCCGGAAAATGAAATGTATCAGGCGCAAAATGTTGTCCCGATGTGCAAGAATGGTCAAAATTTCAACATAAAAAATGAAAAGAAAAAACCAAGCGACAGCTTTAGCTGCTGGCAGAAAATATATACAGAGCAAGCGATTACTTTAGAACGTGTACAGAGACTAGAGATTTTCCAGCTCGGTGAGATCAAACTTTTTTCTTTCATGCAATTACTACCACATGCTGGAGGCTACAAAAGGACTGAGTTCCAACCCTTTTTTGATTAGATCACTGATTAATTAATGAAACTATATGGACGAAGGAAAATATTATCATAATCAAACATCTCCTATTAATGGTTACCAAGAAAGCTGACTATAGCTGTAATTCTGGATGAATTGATTTTTAGCAAAGGGGGGACACAGACACTCGTGATCTGTCAGAAACATTCAACATTCACAATTGTCATAATGCAAAACCAGAAGAAAAAACCCCTAAGATAAATATGCAGAAAACACAAGATTGGATCTATTTCCAATTCTCAATTGAAAGAATAATCAATGTAAGAGCATTAGGCACTTGAATTTCGAGAACGCCAAGCACACTGAACCATTTCAATCTTACAGAAAGGGGTTTTTATTTCTTCTTCTTTTTTTACCTTTTTACCCCTTTCAATGTACTTAACAGCAACAAGCTCCCCTGTGTTCTTGTCCTTGGCCAACTTAGCCACTCCGAAATTGCCGGAACCAAGGTCCTTCAATGTCTCGTACCGTTCCCCCATATTTTCCACAGCCACTCCCCCCTAAAACCCCACACACACACACACAAGTGATAACCACACAAGGGAAAGTACAATGATCAAGCCAAAATAAAACAGATGAAACTGAACTAAATTAAAATTAAGAGAAACAAGAAACAAACAAGAGGAAGCAAGTACTTGATAAGAGAAAGCAGTGAAGAAGACTCAAATGAACTCAACCTCCTAATGTCCCTAGCTAGTTAGCTAGCCTCAACAAGGGTCCTTCCAAAGTTGTTAATATTGTGCTGTATTCTAATAATAATTGTAACTATAATAGTAAGAGTATTATAGTAGTGGCTTTTTCGGCTTTGTTACTAAAACACCAAAAGAAAAGAGAAGCAAAAACGCGGAGAGTGAGAATTGAGAAGCGACATAAATAAAAAAATAGGTAATGTTAATTGAACGGAAAGAGTGAACAACGTATAAATACATGATATATATATTTGTTAAAGTAAGGTTACCCTACAAAATATGAATGTGGGGAGGGGGGGGGGGAGTACTAAACATGTGCGTAGAGATGCATGTAAATGGGAAAAATGATCATACATCATATAAAGGGTTCCGTGATTTGTTGTGAAAAATGGAATAAGATATATTACTTTTATTCACTAACAATAATCTTTCTTTAACTTTTGATAAATTATTGCCTTTTGAAAAAAAATTGTGCATGCTTTTAAAATAAATTTAATGTGTATTTTACGAGCATTAGCAATCACTTATTTTTAATTTTTATATTTTTTTTACATATTATAAATTAAAATAAATGATTAATAATATTTTTAAAACACATATTGAATGTGTTTCAGGAACATACATTAAATATGTTCTAAAAAAATATAAAAAGTTCTCATTTCAAGATGTAATTAACATTTACATACATTAAATTTATAATGAATCTAAATATACAATTATTTTGGGGTTGCCATGCCCCCATTTTGTTGTCTTTGGTAACATAGTTTTTTATTTTTCCTTTGGATCTAGGCCCTCTCCATGTACCAAAAAAAATAATGACTATTATCAATGAAATGAATAGAGGGAGTGGATACATTTTAGTAGGTTTAAATAGCAAAATTATGTAAATGTGAACCACCGTTAGGATAGGTTGTTTGCTTGCATTGCTCTACTTTGTTAGATGCGACAGGCAACAGGGGAAAAAGGTGAGTTGCAAGTTAGAACGTACCTGTCGCAGTGAAAAAGAAAGAAGGAAGGGAGGAAGGATGGGAATGATTATAACGTGGGTGACACGCGAAAGGAGGGTTGGTAGGTTATTCCCTCAAAACAAATGTTGGGTGAAATGGGTGTTCGCTTTCGAGTTCGACGACGCAGCTCCCTCTCTCATTATTATATATTTGGTCCCACTTCGCTGTCCCCACTATACCCTACGCGCCATTGGGTTGGGGTCCCCTCCCTATACTTTGCGCCATTGGTTTTTTCTTTTGGTCGAAATGCGCCATTGGGTTAATTCCGTTTTTTTTTTTCTTTTTCTTTTTCTTAAATTAGCAACTGGGCGTGGATATATATACACACGAAACAGGTATTAAAAATATTTTTTTGAAAAAAATAATTCTATACCAATGTCGAAAAAAATTCTTAAAATAAAATATCAAAATTAACTCATTCTTCAAATGAATCAATTTAAAAGTCTTTCTCAAAATAAATTAATTTTCTTATAAATCAACTCCGTTGTAACCCTAAATTATTTTTAAAATTGGGAGCCCTTCTACTATAAAAATATAATCTTTATTTTCACAAGACGAGACTTTTGGCATAAACTAAAGCTACGTTTCAAGCCACAGTTAGTCATAAAGATCATACCTCTATAATAGAAATAACCAAACAGCATGGATCTTTGATCAAACATATTTTTAATGTACATGATCCTTAACTAAGAGGCAAGTACAGAGCATACTATATATTTATGGTACCCATTATCTTCCTATTTCTCATATTTTAAGAGAGCATGAGTTAATATAAGGAATCAAGTTTTTAGAAAGAGAGAAAGGTGTTTAGAAAGTCATAAATCTTAAGAAGAACATAGTGTTTTTATGTTATAAAACGACAAACTAAGTAGATAAGCTTGAGAACAGTTTACAAATCCACACAACACGCGTATTTTACAAGGATAGACAATTTCACATCACACGCGTATTTTACAAATAACTTTTTTAAAAGTAATTTTTCATAAAGTGACTTTTAGTCTCTAAAACAGTGATGTATGAGTTTATGGCTAGGAGATAGATTATGACCTTCCAAGTACTCTTCCTTGTCTTCTTCTTCTTCCTTTTTTTTCCAATAATTTTCAAGCAATTGATCTAGCTTGCTTTCTTTATACTCAAACCAAGGTGATTTTTTAGAGTCTTGCATAAGTTCATCAAGTTTGTCTAGTTCATCTTTTGCATCTGGTTCTCCAGCTGGTCTAAAATCATTATTTCCATATTCTCCCAGTGAATCCTATTACAGAACACAAATAATATCTAGAGGTTTCAATCTTCCGCAGGTGGAACTAATCTGAGGGTATTTAATATCAAACATATTTATTTGGTGCAAATGGGAGATGAATTCCTCATTATAGAATGTCGGAGTGGCATCCCTCATAAAGTATTTGAAGAAATAAGTCTCACAGTTTATGGTTTGATTGTATGTCCAGAGCATCTTAGTTTGAGGATGCTAAAAATATGGTCGATGAGGACATACACAAAAACCAATTCTTTGGTTTGTTTGTCATCCATTTTCTATACGTTGAATCGAGAAAATTCTTGTTCGAGGTCTTTCTTCCCAGTATAGATTGGTTGGTACCACTCTAGAGTATTCCATAGCATGTTTCCCTTGTTCTCTGATTTATCCTCTAAGAAGGTTTTCATTTTGACTGTTCGAAACATGATAGGATAGGTGTAAATTATTGTGACACACCATAAAAACCATCTATCAGATTCCAAGAATTGTCTTCCCATAAGGATTAAGAAGATATTTAGATAAGGGGCTATAAGATTAATCCAATGTTGATTAGGTTCAATCTTATTTTCTTGGAGAGAAATAGCCAAGTAACGAAACATATGGGTTCTGGCAAAATCTTTTAGGTATGATGGAGTTAGAGTCAGACTGGTGTTAAGTTCAAGAGGAAAAGTCGGATTTGGTGGATTAGAGCTTGAAGCCCTTGTCTTCATTAAGATCAAATGATAGGAATGGGTGGAGAAATGGATAATGATTGGTTTAGCTATCCTAGAGAGATCGTCTAGAATAAGATTTTGGGTGATAGTCTAGAATAAGATTTTGGGTCCCTTTAATATGCTTTACAAAGAAATCATATCGAGAGAACTATTCTTTCAGCCTGAGAATTTGCGGATTTGGAGACACTTTGTTTTTGAACTCAAGGATCTTGGGAAAAGATGAGTTGTCTAATTGGACTTCAAAGTGATATCCTCTTAGATGGAAGTCAAATTGTTGGAGCACATATTTTAATGTTACTGTCTCCTTAAAGGTGGTGTGGTAGTGAAGTTCTACTGGTTTGAACTGTCCACTCGCATGATCATAGTAATATTTTTGTCCTTCTACTTCTTCTATCAAAACAGTTCCCTAGTATTGGTCACTGGCGTCTGTTTGAAGAATCCCCTTCCCTTCTCCAAGAATTTTTAGGGCTGGTGGATTCATAGCAGCTGTTTCAGAAATTTTACTGCTTCTATTTGCTCTGGTCTCCATGGAGGAGGATTCTTTTTTAGCAATTTTGATAGCTTGGTCGTATATCTAGATATTTGTGGAATGAAATCTCTAATATAGTTGAGTATTCCCATAAATTGTTGTATTTGTTTGGTGCTCATTTTTTTTATTAGGGAACTTCATAAATTCTTCAACTATGTGAGGCTAAGAAACATATTTTCCATGGAAAAAATGCATTCCCAGGAAGTCAACTTATTTTGTTCCAATTTGGGACTTTCTTGAAGACAACATTATTCCATATTGATTGCAGAGGCTATAAAATTGGTTCAGAAGCTATTTGTGGCTTTCTTCATCACATGAGAACAGGAGGATATTATCTATGTAAATTAGAGCACTGTTGAGAAATGGTTCAAAAATCTTGTGCATGGCCTTTTGGACGCGGGAAGGTGTCACATTATGACCAAAAGGTAAAACAATCCTTTGGTAATCTGCATTTGGAATGCAAAAAGTTGTTTTCAGCTTATCTTTGGCCTCAAGGCCCAATTGTCAAAACCCAAACTTGAGGTCGAACTTTGAGAAAAAGTGGGCATTTTTGATGTAGGTGTACAAAGAGTAAATCTTTGGGAGAGAAAATTTATCATCTTTCAGGAGCTGATTTAGAGGCATGTAAACAATGACAAGTCTTTTCTTTCCTCGAAGTTGTTCAAATCTTTTGTTTACATAAAAGGCTTGACAAGCCCAATCTGATTTGGTAGGCTCAATAAGCAGCCCTTGTTTCATAAGTTGTTGGCATTCTTCGAACTCGGCCTTTCTGTCTGAAGGAGACATTCTTAGATGGGTGGCCTTCATGGCATTAATATCTTCATTCATTCAGAGGTAATTCTACAAAGCATTCTTCATTTTTCCAAAGAGCTTTTCTTTTATTTCCTCATATCCAAGAGGAAATTTTGCAAGCGAAAATAGCGTTGGAAAGCGGGTAAAGTGCTTGTAATTTCTTTTGAACTTTAGACTATGCAAAAAAATCTAAATCGTCTGGTTTTGAACAAGGGCATCCATTCCACACTACAATGTCTTTGCATGGTAAATCAGTTTTGATTACCTTGGACCAAATGATACAATCGAAAAAAATAACTTTATACCAATTTGATTCTTTGTAATCAAATCAGTTTTAAATCTTTTTCCGCTTGCACTTTTTAGGACGTGCGCCTTTTGTTCCCAAGCTTCAACAGACAAGACAATAGGATTCACTAAAGTCTTCATGGCTCCGGTGTCTATGAAGGCTATGGCCTTGATTGGAACATGCTTGGATGGAAGTATATGAACTTCCACATTAGGAAGCTGAGGGGTAAGTACAACTTGGTTGACCTCCTCTTCTTCAACTTCTTCTTTTTGTTGAACCTGGAAAATCGGAAAATCGTTATCATCTTCATCAACGGTGTCAGATTCTTCGCTGGAGTCTTAGCTTGAGTAGTCGATGCCAAAGATAATATGGACATTTGCCTATTCTTTTTCATCATGCCAGGACTCTACATCTTCTATTTTCCCCGAGGTCAAGGGTTTTGATAAGGCAAATCGCCTTATCCTTTTTGTTGGGACATTGTTTGGAAAAATGTCCATACTTTCCACAAATGAAACATTCTCTGGTATTCTTTCTTCTAAATTGCTTTTTCTTAAAGAATTTTACCTTCTTCTTCTTTTTTGTGAAATATTTATTTTTCTCTTTAAGGAAAGACTTGGGCTTGCAATTACAATCTCTGTCTTTGCATTTGATTTCTAGATAGTTCTTTTTGCAAGCTTTGGAATATTTCTTTCAGTTTTGAAAAAGACCTTCAAACATCCTTTGTTGACTGCAAACCTTGTCAAGAGCAGCATTGAAGGTTTATTGGATTTCTCTTAGAGTCATATTGACGATATCCTTTTGTTGGACATACATCATTTTGTGCATTTCTTCTAAGAGATCTTCAGGCAAAAAATTGACATAAGTGTTTTTTAAACTGGGGTCAATATAGCCATTTAATTAATAGAATCTTTGTGACATCCGCTAGTAATGGCACTCAATGTCCTGGCGTTTAAGGGAACAACATCTCATGTCAAAATATTCTTTTATGAGGTCCTTCTGAGATAAAGTAGTATCTCCGATAAACTTGTGATAGAGCACTGCAATAACTTCATCAACAGTGCTTAGTCTATGAAATTGATCTTGCTTTACTGCTCCAAGACTGTGATACCATTCTTTGAGTACCCCAATCATGTATGCACAGAATTTTTCAATAACTCTATTGATTAGCATCAGAGAAAACCATCTTTGTGTCCATCAAGGCTTTGAAATCAAGAAGTCTTTTCCTCCATTGTGATGGAGGTATATCGTTGATTGTGAACAATGTACTCTTGAAGGTGGGGGAGTAATAAATTCTTGTGAGTTCAAAGTAGCTCTTTGCTTTTCCCTCTTAGTGTCTAAAGATGTAGCGATTAGTATTTTTGAAATGCCAGCATATTCTTCTTCACTTTGGGTTTCTTATTCTAAAGACATGGTTGAGATCATCATGGCCTCTGTCTCTAGGGGCTGTTTCAGCATAGGTACTTGAAAATTCTGTCAAGGTTTTCTTGGTTGATGGCTATGCTTCCTTTTCAGCTTCATTTGAAGGTCTTACAACTTCTTTTCTTTTTTAGCTATCTCTTTGCCTTACTTCTCTGAAAAAAGTTATTTTTTGTGGTCATGTATGAGGAGGTAAGAGAGGAGGTGACTTATATCAGTGTGTGAGCTTAGTTCTTGGAAAAGGCTTTGGAGGAGGTGTCAAATAGTGTGTTTCTTCCCCTATTATTTGATAGCTATGAGTTGGCTCTTATTTTTATTATAGACTTTATAAAGCCAACTCATAGATAATTTTTGTACACATTTATCTATGGTGAGGAGTACTATGTCCAAAATCAGATTTTTAAATAAAGGTTCATATTCATTGATAGTGTGTATCAAAGTTAAGATTTTTTTTGTGCAAGTTAGAGGGAAATAAATAAGTTTGAAAATAAGTACTGAAACAGGCTTTGAAAAAGGTCTGGACCTGGCTACTTTATGCCAATCCTCTTCAGGAGGTTCATAACAATAATGAGGCTCCCTCTCCTTATAAGCTGCTAAGACCATCTTAAACTTCAAGGCAAGATACAACATCTTGTAGGTGGAATTCCATCTTGTTGGACGATCAATGACAAGTTTCCTTTCTTTCAAATGCTTTTGCTCAACGATGTCAGTAAATGACTTCAACCTTGCATCATTTTGATTGATGAACTTGACACTCTATCAAACATTATAAATGATATCCTTGATTTCTTTAAATCCATCATGGACTAACAAATTCAGAATATGTGTGCAACATCTAACATGAAACAATTTTCCATCAAGGACTAACTTATTGTTGAGTGATAAGCTCTCCTTAAGAGTCTTCAAGCATGAGTCATTGTAAGCAGCATTATCAACGGAGACAGAAAATAACTTGTGTTCAATCCCCCAATCTTTGAGACATTTAAAAATAACATATGTTACATCAATGCCACGTCTCAGAGTAGGAACCTTCATAAACTCAAAATCCTCTTCTGAAGAGTCCACCCCGTATCAACAAAATGGGTAGTGAAAACCATGTATTCAACTACTTGGTGGGGTGATCTCCACATATCCGTCGTCAAGATGATCTTGTTCACATTTTTCAAAATGGCCTTCAAGTTTCTTTTTTCTGCCTCATATATTAGAATACAATCATTTTTGGTTGTTTTTCGAGAAACTTTGCTAAATTCAAGACACATATATTGGTAGCCCCACATCGTCACTTCATCCTCAACATAGCTAAAGGGGTACTCGTGCACCATGATTTGAGAAGTAATAATATCCCTCATCTTTTAATTTGTACACCTCATACCAAATTTATAAAAGGATTGACAACTAGGCTAGATGGTGGAAAAGGAATTGCAAGCTGCTTTGTTAGTGAGGATGTGTGTAACTTCTTATTCAAGCACGTTTGTGTGTGTTTCTTCATTGCACTAGTGCTAGCTCCCTTTCCCGTGTAAGTAAAATATTTTTACAATACTTGCAAATACCTTTTATCAATCCTTTAACTTCAGTTTCAACAAAGTCATTCTAAACAGATGATGTTCTTACCCTCTTCTTCTTAATGACACAATCATCTTCAGTTTGTGTTAGGGTCGCTGAAAATATTGCGACACAAAAGGAAGGTTTGGTAAGAACGAGGCAATGGTAACACGAGTAAGCATCGAAAAGGATGTTGGCGACACAAATAAATCAATAGCATTAGTGACACAAAGATCACTAAGATCAGCAGTCATCTAAAAAGTTAGTCGCGAGAGAAGAAGTCACAACAACAATAAAAGATTGGCGACATAAATTAAAATTGTCAGTGGTGTTAAGGTCTCTAGTTGCGAAAAATGCGCCGACGATGACATTTTGCAACCAAAGGTTTAGAAGGTAAATCCATATTGTCGCAATGGTGAGAATTCATTTGAAATAATGTTGGTCGCACTAAGATAACGATGGTTTTATATGAGAGGACTATTATGACATAATCTGAGACTTGGCAAAAAGTGTGATACAATTCAAAGAAAAGTCTTTTGGGAGGGAACGGTTAATAACTCTGAATACAAAGATAACTCACATCTGACGTGGAGCACGAAGGGTAATAACTACCCATCTTTAGAGACTTGACACGCACACTAAGGGAACGTGATGAGGAATCTGTCACAGGAACGTGTCACGCATGCAAGCGTAACTGGCCTGAATTTCTCGGGCCACTACAAGTCGAGTAGTAACTGTCACCAGAACGGGAAAATGACAGTTTAGAGCACTGGAACTCTATAAATACAGGGCTCAGGGACAGATCTAGGGGTGGTTCATTGATTTACCAAACACTTACATAAGTGCCCGGTCGGCAATCAGTAGTGCGCGGAAACCCAATGTAAATCACCCCCTTTTTTATCTTTTCTGCATTTATTTCTTGCTTTAGTAGTAGTAGTTCGTAGCCGTAGCTCTTTACCATCTTTTCTTCCTTTCTTTATTGTTGTCACTTGCACTTTAATCCTTCACTTTTGCAAGGATTTTGAAATAAAAAATTACCATTTGATGATTGTTAATGAAATTATTTCAGTTTCACTTCCACACTTCTTACAATTGCAAATTCACGCCCCTGTTCTTTACCTAGAATGCCATAATCGCCTGTTTCATTTTAAAATAATCTTTTGTGTTTGCGCTAAGTAATTCCCCGGAATTATTTTGTGTGAAACAGTTTGTTCTTGATTACTAGTATCTTCAAGTTGAGATGAAGATGTTAGCACTTGTATGTTAACTTCACTAGGAGGAGTAGGATCCGCAGGAGAATGAGTGGTAGATGACATTGTCTCGTTCAATGAAGACATATCATATCAATTGCTTGCAAAGGATAATTCATAAGACCACATATCATAGTCATGCATACTTGTTTATAGAAGAAAAGAAATCAATATAACATTGTTCAACTTTCAGTAAGACGAAGAAACATCACAGAAGGAAACAAGATCCACCCACTTGTGAAAAACAAAGAATGCAAAAGCCAAGTAACAATAGGCATATGTAGAAAGACTGAAACAGCTAACTTAAGAATAGAACACATAGACTTAATAGTTAATACATTCACAATTTCAGGTTCTGATATTTTTTTTCTTATTTCATTTCACCTTTTTCATAGTTTTCAGAGTCTTTTAGTTAAATTCTATATTTTAATTTTGTTATAAAATATTCGAACAATAAGAAATCAAATCAAACATGTGACAGAGTAAAGAGCCAAACATTTTCCTCGAATAAGGATGTTCAATCTCAAGATACTCTACTCATGAATCTTAACCTTCATCCATATTGCAACACAAAATAGAGAAGCTCAGCTTCCCAAGAACTTTGAAATTCATCTTCATGAAAAGCTGTGATATATCTTTTCTCTTTTTAATTTTACATAGGCAATACTTACAAATTTTAAAATACACACTTATTACACTTGATTAAAAAGTACAATGAATTCTCCTAACAATTTTGCAGATTGGTAATGAAGTATTGTAAGAGGTTCAGTCATCCCAAGTCACTTCTCTCCTCTCTCCCCCCCAAAAAATACAAGAAATCCCATACACTTCACGAATCAAGCATGCATGACTCTGCAATCATAAAATATAAGTTCCCCTAAGGTTGCTAAATAAGGCAAACAGGCTTGAGATATTATTACAATGAATAAGCACTTCATACACATCACAGAAGATCCTAATATAAGCAAACCAATTAAACTCTGCAATAAAAAACAACAATCAAAGTGGAGGACTAGAGTATATGCAAATGGAGAAATCTTTGCATGCTAGAAGCTCTTAACATGTATAAAGTAACATTTAAAGTTCATGTGTTAGTCAGTGGTTGGTCTTCCCCACCACGACTACATACCTGAAAGTAAAATGTCACTTTATAAGTCATTAGAACTTGAATTAATTCTATCAACATTGGAAGCCAGGGGGAACAGATTTTTCACAAGTGCTAAGGAGCAAGCTGAGAGTGACGGGGGCATCCATTTTCTAAATTAAAAAATCTAAAAGAGCATTCAAGGTTCTCATTTTCTCTCATTCAGTTTCTATTTTTATAGATCTGAGAGAAACAATAGCACAAGTTGAAGTTAGTGGTGAAATTAGAAGTACCTTCGGTGTGACTGAACGGAGAACGCTGTGAGGGATTGAGGGGCCACCAGAGAACACAGTAACAACAGCCAGACCAGAATGCAACAACAGTTGAACCAGAGCGCAACAACAGGAGCACCACCAGAACGCAATAGCACCACCACCAGAAGTCCAAAACGCAGTAACAACAACACCATAACGCAACGACGCCACCACCAAAACGCAAGAACAACAGTTGCCAGAGAGTGAGACGAACAAGAGACTGAGATGAGAGTGTGAGATAGAATGATTTTAGGGTCTGAGTCTGAGAGTCCTAGAGACTCCTTAACTTAGGGTTTGGTTAAAAAGAAAAATTAAAATAATAAAATTATATTAATAAATATGATTGCATAAAATTTTACAAAAAGTCATGTTAGTCTAGTGGTTAAGGCATTGCCTTGATATAGTGAATGTTTCTAATTTGAGTCTTAATGAAAGGAATGTAAGTTTATTTTTTTAGTAAACCTATACGAACATATTTTGCAAAAGGCTTGGGTATGACCTTTTTCTTAAACAGGTCAGGCCGCAGGCTCTGGCCATCTGACCTGTTTCCACCCCTATTCAAAAAAGAGAATTTTGCTGCCCAAGAAGTTGTGCCCTCCTCGAATAAGATTATTTCAAATTTGTTAAGTAACAATAATGCATAATTTGAAAGGTAACCTTACTCTTAATCAATTTAATTTATAATAAAAAATACATGAGAATTATTTTAAATATTTGTCAATAAATATATGTATAGTTTTCTCCTTTGGTACCCATCTAATTTGATAGGTATTGATATATTGCTCACGTGTCATCAAATGATTAGTTAATAAATTTAAATTTTTTTTAAAATTAAAATAATAATAACATGCAATACACACAATTGATGTGAAGGTATTGATACCTCATATTATGACCAAGATATTAGGGCAATTCCTCTGCATATATATATTCTGTATTTTTTTTTGGGAGGAATTTATTAAAACTTTGTTGTGATTTGTGAAGGGGTTACGGTTATGATGGGCTGGGTTTTAGAAATGTCTTTTTCCACATCCTTCTAGTGTTTGTTTCTTCTCCACCTGAAGCCGAGAGCTCTGGACCGTTGAATATAAATCGGTCGGTGGAGGAGAGGGGGAGTTGGGGTTTTCCCAAACATAGAAGCTCCCAAATTTGTCATTTTGCATGTGGGGTTTGAACCCTCCGTCCCCTATATATAGAGTTCCACGCACAAACCTACTTTCAAAGTTCAAACACGCTTTCCCCTTTTGCTGGTATAATATTCTCGTGCATGGCCTAATAGTTCCCTATCAAAATGCTTATTCCCAATTTTTCAATTTTCCACTCTGTGAGTCTCTCTCAAATTTTCCCCTCTTGACTCATGCATGCATTGCATTCAAATTGTATGCTATTCTTTACTAATTAAGCATGTTACATTTTTTGAGGTTAATGCTTTTATTTGATTTATATGTTGTATATGTTGAGGCTCCACACGCATGAGATAATTCGTGCACATTGAATCTTCTATTTTTCTTTGGCTTGCTATATGATTGATAGTGATACGTTAACGATATGAATAATTAAGATAATGGTTATGTAGTTAATCGCTCCTTGGAATTATGTGATTTTGACCGGTCTTTGGTTAATTTGTATATAAGATTAGCTCAATTTGGCAAAAAAGAAAAATCTGTAAGGGTTTGTGAAAAACCTGAATTCAAGGTCAAGTTTTGATTTATGCATTATGCATGTTCTAAAAAGCCTTGTTTTGAAGAGTCAAATTCAGCCCCTCTTTACAACATGCAAATTGTATCTTTTTTGTTTGTGATCACAGGGGCATAGCCATTTCTCGAAGCATATTTATCTAATTTTCATTTCTCCTCATTTTCCCTTTATAATGTATTTTTGGTAATTTTACTTTTTGCAATTGCAAGGTTGAGATGAATTTGACAATAAATAATTTTAGTGAAACCCGCGAGGCACTGCTGTAGTACGTGCTGCCTCGCCTCCTCGCTTCGCCTGCCGATTCCTCCACCTCCAAAAATGGGCTGTTTCCACTCAAAAGCATCGGCACAAGTTTCTGGGCAGGATGACCCTGAACTTCTTGCATCACAGACAGTTTGTAAGTTTTATATATTTTTGTTTCTTTCTATAATGCTGTAATTAATTCTTGCACAATTATGACATTGCTATCTATCTTTAGTCTACATTGTTCTATTTCACATTCTAATGGTCTTATGGTAGCTTTTGTAGTTTAAACTTGTGATAATTTAATTTTTTTCTTTTAAATTTTGCAGTTAGCGTTAGCGAGGTGGAAGCACTGTTTGAGCTTTTTAAGAGCATCAGCAGGTCTGTCATTGATGATGGACTAATAAGCAAGGTACCATAAAGAAGGATGAAAAAAATGCTTTATCTGCAACTAGTTTATGATGATGATTTTAGTTTTAGTTAATTATTTCTATCTTCCCTTTGTTCCCCTGTTAGGAACTTTGTTTTAGCTGTGATTAGAGCTGATTCGGCTACCATTTAGGCGTTTTGGACGTTTGCGTTGTTTGCATTGAGTTCTTAGCTTACGTTGTGATTGTGAGCTTTCTTTGTTTGCAGGAAGAATTTCAATTGGCAATTTTCAACTGCAAGGACAAGGAGAGTCTCTTTTCAAGCCGGGTACTGTACATATAGTGCATCCTTTTTTGCTTTTCTAGTAACTATCCCATAATAGATGATGTAACTATAAGGTAACGTTTGTTTCTTGTCACGAGATAGAAATGACGTTGTCAGAGGGGCAGAAAGGACAAAAACATATCTTTTGTGTACCTCTTTTTTGAAAGTACAAAAATTAATTTGAAAATTATCTTGAGACAGTAACAATTTTAAGTTTTTTGTCTTTGTCCCCGTTTTCCAAACATATTTTTGTCCCTAATGTTTCCGTCTTGTCTCGAGATAGGAACCAAACGCTTCCTCATTTATTGTGAACCAATTAACATGTTTTGTGTGGTAAACATTAAGTAGAAGCACTTTTCTATTGGCTGGAAGTGTTTATTGATATCAGAATTTTGGTGAGCAGATCTTTGATCTATTTGATGTGAAGAGGAAGGGAGTCATTGACTTTGGTGACTTCGTTAGAGCACTCAATGTCTTCCACCCAGATGCACCTCAGCAAGTCAAGATTGATTGTAAGATAAACATTAAATAATTAGTTCTAATTCATTGTTTGTGGGTTAATTATCCTTAAATTCCATATTACTGTGATGTGCTGATATAATTGGTTTTGGAATTTTTCTTCCAGTTTCATTTAGGCTCTATGATTTGGACAGCACTGGCTTTATAGAGCGCCATGAGGTATATAAGAGATGCTGATTGCTTGCTCATATTGGATGCAATCAAATTAAATACAACGGTCTAATTAACAATGGATATCCCTTTGTTATGATTTGATAATTGCAACATATGTAGTCGTGTTTCTTTGTGGCATTCGGTATATCCATAATCAGAACTCAGAAGTTCATTTTGCTTTACTTTTGGGGTGATTTCTGACAGGTGAAGGAAATGATAATTGCACTTCTCAGTGAATCTGAAATGAAATTATCGGATGAAATGATAGAAGTAATTCTTAACAAGGTGAGCTATGCTCCTAAAAACATTGTACAAAACAGAATGCTAGATTAAAAATTTAATGAGTTATGTTGATATTGATGTTGCATTGTCTCTCTTCATTACATGAATTGTGACAAAAATAAAAGGCAGCTTACTATTTTATTTTTGTGCCTAGACTTTCTTGGCTGCTGACCCGAACCAAGATGGGAAAATAGACCAGTCTGAATGGAAGAACTTTGTTTCCAAAAATCCATCACTGCTGAAAATCATGACACTACCCTACCTAAAGTACGTGTTAATTGTAGATTATGTTATTTAGATATGGTGTTCTAACATATTTTTACTAATAACCTTTGGACAATTACATTCACAAAGTTTTGAGGTTCACCATGAACCCCACATCTTTGTTTGTGTGTGTGGTGGTTGTCCACTTGTTGTTAAATTGAGTTGCACGTGACTTCTTACCTACATTTATTCAAAATTATATTAAAGAGTTCCTGTACACTTTCCTTTTTTTTACTATTTTTTCTTTCAACTAAAATCACCGGGGTGTCCCCATTGTGTTGATTTTGACGTAGGTAAATATTTAAATCAGTTTCATTGAGATGTTCTAACTACAATATAATTCATCCGTTGTGATACGTGCAGGGACATAACTACTACTTTCCCAAGTTTCGTATTTAACTCGAAGGTTGATGACTGACGTTGCTGCCTGAGAGCATATAGTTTTGGTTGCGCAATTGCTGATAAAATCGGAAATTTCTTTCATTTATTTAGTTAGGTTATCTCAGTAAATTATCATTCATATTCATTGAAGTTTTCTAGTCAGCTTTCATGTTATTGCTGATTATTGTAAAACCGTGCTTAGTGTTTTTATAAGCTTGACATCATTAGAGGATGGATCATCTGGCTCTAACCTTGTCATGCCTTTATCTTCATCATTCATATTTTACCTTTTTAATTTTTCATTTTCATTTTCATTTTCATTTTCAAGGTAAATAAAATAACAAAAATGATGTACACTCAATTTTATACACCCATACATACATCATTAATAATGCACAAACTTTACTCTCATGAGTGCACAAACATTACAAACTTATAAATGATATTCTCAATTATACTTAATTAAGTGCACAAATATTACAGACATTAAAATACAAACTTTATGTATATAAGTATAGGGTGTATGTATGGTGTATATTTTTTGGTGTATGTGTAGCCGGACTCATAAATTAATGGTAGAGATGGACACATGGTCATGATGTTCCATACTCAAATAAATTAGTCATTTGTACTGTCTTGTTCCACAACTATTGTGTTGTTGATGCTACGGCTAATTTAGGCGATTCTTTGGTTTTGTGGAATAATCATTTTGTTGAGGCACCTGATTGGGTAAATCAATACCTATGGGAAGATGTCATAGGTACTGTTATCTTTAGAGGTAGTTAGTTGTTTTTATTCTTTTGGGTGCTTTGGCACCCTGTTGTTTAACCAAAAAAGAATCGCGGAGTCATTTCTATTATTAGTCGTGCTAGGCAGTAAAAAGGATTTTTGTGCGAATGTTTACAAATAAACTAATAAATACTCATGTTTTTATGTTTTGAATTAGCACGCCTTCTTCTTTCGAAATAATTCTAAAACTGGTGTAGTATTGGAATTATTGCAAAAATTCTCATTGATGTGGGTGTATCCTTGTTGTGTGCAGTTTGCGAACCAATCGGTTTGATCCAGTTTTTATAATTATACGTTTTCAAGTATAATTTCTAAGTTATGGTCGAGCCTAAAAGGCAAAAGCATATTGGTTAATATAGATTTTTCATTTTATCAATAAAAAGTCTCATCACAAATTATAAAAGCTTAATAAATCAAATTGTAACATATTACAGTCTCTCATGAGGACCCCCACCATCTGGAGAAGGGTACACAACTTCAAGGGAGACTCTTCCAAAAGAACTAAAGTATCAATACCCATACCCCTAGTCCTAGCTAAGAAATCTGTTCAATAATTTAATTCATGGAGAGTGTCCTGGAAAGAAAATTTTGAGTCTGGTCAATCCCAAATCATAGTAATAATCACATATGTGCATGGAATGAACGGAACCCCAAATTCAGAAACCTCACACTTTGTAACAAGCCTAATGACCTCCCCGAAATTTAATCTTTTTGCCAAGCTAAACCTAAGAGCCATCAGTTCAGTAATAAGGTTCTCCACTCCAAGGCTAGTCTGAAAACCAACAATCCATCTTCCATGCCAATGACCAAATAGACAGAGAACTTGGGTTCCCAAAAGAGTTGCCATCCACGTTGAGTTTAATGGCACCCTCATGATCTAGTTGTAATATCATTGTCCTAAAATGCATGAAAATCATACAAGATACAATTACGAATATAGAAAGAATTTCATATAAGATCATTTTAAACCTCAGAATCCGTAGTTTGCAACTCCCACTAGAAATTAGAGGGAGCCTAGAAATTTTCCCAAATAGCATACATCCTTTTTAAGAGGAAAAAAATGGGTAACAAAAATTTACACATCATTTTCTATCCATTTAATCTCACACTCATTTTGCACCACCCATTTTTCATTACTCTTTCTCATCTTATTGAGCAGAAATGCAGAGAATGTGTTGCATGCATGATCGGAATATAAAATGGGTTTGAAGCCAAGGGCTCTAAAATAGGCTGGGCCCATCAGTTATGGCCCAAGGAATAAGACAGAAAAAAAAAAAGGAAAATAATAGAAAATAGAAAATAAAGAAATCAATTCATAATGTCGAAGCAGTTCACACTCAAATGCAAAAACTCCAAAACGCTGACGAGAAAGAACTCATAAGCTACAGTGAAAAAAGAAAGAAAAAAAAAACAAAAACTACTCAGAAGAAAAAAGAAAAATGGATTTTACGGAGAAGGACTTGTTCGGCGAAGATTCCGACAACGAAGGGACCCACTCATCGTCCTCCTCTTCCTCCTCGTCTTCCGCTTCCTCCTCCTCGTCGTCCTCCGCCTCCTCCTCCAACGCCAGTGAAGGAGGTGGCGCGGACTCCTCCTCCGCTAGCAGCGGCGCCAGCAGCGGTGCCGTCGCCGCCGAAGACGACGACGAGAACGGCGACGATGTGGATAGCAGCAGGGCCAACACCTATCATCACAACGATCACGATGACTTTGAAGACAAAGATCTGTTTGGCTCTGACAATGAAGATTATTGTAAAACCCTCTCTAGAAGCCCTTACCCGATTCCCGGTAAAATTCTCCTATTATTTTTTGTTTTCTTCTTTTCATTGAAGTTTATGTTGCTCAATTCTTCTTTATGTGTCGCTTAATTATGGCTACTATCTCTTACCCCTATGATAGGAAAAAAGAGAATGGAGTTTTTAATTCTTAGTGGAAAAGATGGTGTTGTTGCTTACTATGAGTGCCTGTATTTTTTTTGTGGCAAAAATGGTCATTTGCTTCAACTTGAAGGAATTTTACGGCCTCCGTGATCCCACCATTGAAGCAGTTGAAAAATGCTAATGAATTAAAGATAATTATATTGCTGGTTCTCTTTTCCAGTTTGTTTTGTGGAAACATGTGGTGATTTAGGGCAAAGATTGTACTAGCTAGAGTTCTACCATTGACGAAAATTCTTAATTCTGTTTTTTAATCAAGAAAAGGATCCCATAGTAATGCTGGGGATTAGCTTTTATGGTGCTGCAAGCTAAGACCATTTGCCTTTCAGACTTGATGAGCTTAGGAATTCCAAATTACACGCATTAAGGATAAGGCACAACTTACTAGAGTAAATGAAACAATCCCCAACACATAATTATTGACTCCTACTACTAACCTAATTAAATGTATTTGGACACAATCTGCATCCAAATACATTAATTTAGAGATCTATCAGTTTAGTCAAAGCAACTTGAATAAGTAGATGGAGGCAGTAAGTATAGAGTTCTTAAATAACGTAAATATGACCTAGAATATTTCCCATAAACAAAAGCTACTAAAATTATATAAAATATCTTTAAACCTTAAAATTATAAAAGGTAAGCCAGCTATTAATTGTTTTCTTTTCCACTGATCCTGCTTCATTTGGTATTTCTTTGGCAGCATTGCCTGCCGCTCGCAACATGAACAATCAGGGGGGTAGAGGGGGTTTTGGCCGTGGCCGCTGGCAGAATGATAGGGGGGCTGGCCTTCTTCCTCGTCCTGGACCTTTTCCGCAGAGGCAAAATTTTGGGTATGGAAATAGGTATGGCAATGGTCGCCATGACGAGCGATTCGTCTCCGATATGAAGCTTACGAAAAGTGAAGAAACTCTGTCAAGAAAGTGCATTGCTTTTCAGGAGGTAGAGAAATGGCATCTTCCTCTATTTTACCGCTGTTGAACCGAGCAATTTAATGGTTGATTTGCTTAGTGAATAAACAAATTCCTATGAAGATAGATTTTTTGTAGCTCAATTTTTAGCTTTCCTCACTAATCAGGTTTTATGTTAAAAGGAAACAAAGATAGTAATCCAGCTTTAAGCCTTGATTATGTTTGGTTTAAATATTGAATAAAGTATCTTGTTTCTTAATTTCTTACCATATTGGTTTGTTATCTTGTTATTGAATTGCCATTCTAAATGTATATTTCTGATTATGTTTTCTTGATTCTTCTGATAGCCTTGTGAAATTGCCTGCTATAGCCGTGCAGAAGATGGAGAAGTATCTTTCGACGATCGTAGCTTGGTAAACTATTTGTGGTTCTTCTATTTGATTCTTTTTTATTTGGTTTTGTGTGCAACTGGTGTGATGATATTATGCTAATTTAATACTTCCTTTTCCTGTTTATTCAGCGGCTTTTTAAGCGTCTTATCAGTGAAGATGTTGGAGCTGATTTGAATGAAGGATATGATACATTCATTACCAAAAAAGGCATGTGATATATGTGTTACGTTAAGCTACTTTTTGTGATTTTGAAAGTAATATTTTCTAATGCTACTTGGAAGATTTGTCCCTGAAAAGTGACGTGCTACTGTTTATGTAAGTTATCCTTTTTCTTCTGCTGTTTATTTCTTAACAGACTTAGGCTCAGAGGGCTTTGGTGACCTTCTTGCTTGCATTAGAGACAAAAGTATCCCGCTTCAAAACATCCATTTTGTGGTATGATGTATCTTTGTTTAATTTATCTTATTCATCCTGATCTTTTAATTCTAGTCAAATTTCTGAATTCTGAAGGTCATGCATTAATCTTTATGTTTATCCTTTGCAGACATTCCGTAACAATCTTAACAAGGTAATTGGATTATTAGTTTTGAATTAATTTTGCTTCTGGTTAGAGTATTATCATACCGTTATTTTTTTGAAATTTATATGCTAAGTGCTGATAACCTTGTGAGTTGTTAAACTTAGCTATGAGTAAATGATGAGCTTGAGCTAATTACTTGTGTCTTTGTAGATATTGGCTACAGCATATATCCGTCATGAGCCTTGGGAAATGGGGGTGCATAAAAGGAACGGGGTTGTCTATCTTGATGTGCATAAACTACCAGAAAGACCCCAAAGTGATTTAGATCGCAGGAGGTACTGGGCTTACTTTTTTCTTATTTATCATGCTTGGCCATGTAAATATTGTGTGTGAATTGCAATGGAGCAGCAAGAGGCACGATGGAAAAGTTTTTGTGTGAGAGAGATATATGTTACTTGGGTTAAAGGAAAAGGATCTTGCTCAGGGGAAGCATTGATATAAAACTGATTGAAATACCGCTCATCCATAGTACTCTATTATTTTTCCCTCATCATGGTTGGATTGGAAACAGTCCATTTTTTTAAGTTTTATTGTTTTGTTTTATTTTATTTTAATTTTTTTTGGTTGCATGAGCTTTAATATTAATGTGTTTGGCAATTAGATGTTATTGGGGATATTGTTTTGAGAGCCTCGCTACTGAAGATCCTAGACGAGATGATGGAGAGGGGATACATCATGTCAATGCCAATGTTGAATTCTGTTCTGTGATTAAGACAAAATTAGGGGCTCACCGTATCTTGATGGGTGCTGAGATGGATTGCTGTGATTCAACTGATGATGGAAAGAATTTTTATGTGGAGCTAAAGACAAGTCGTGAGGTTTGGCTGCCTAGTGTTTTACTTCAAACACAGCTTTTTTTTTTTTTTTTTAAATGGCAATTGTGTTCGCTTAACAACATGAATCTATCATTTCTACTGATGCAGTTGGATTATCATACTGAGGAAAAATTTGAGAGAGAGAAACTGTTAAAGTTTTGGGTATGTCTCCTATATTTTGTGATGGAATTTTCATGCTTTCCATCACTTTATCTCCATGTGTTACTTGTTCATATCATATGTGTGCTTTCAATAAAGCCTCTGTTATTATTGCTTGCAGATTCAGTCATTCCTGGCAGGTGTTCCATATATTGTCATAGGATTCAGGTAATCATAATTATTGTTTCATATCATTACGGTCTATGATCTTCCTTAAGAGTTATAAGACCATAATCCATAACATCACTTTAGATAGATTTGGTGAAATTGATGTAACTAATTGAAACATAATTGTCCTCTATTCCTTCGCTTAACAAATGAAATTTCATTATGCAAGTGATTTATTCTGTGGCTGTGATACAGGGACGATGCAGGTCGTCTTGTACGGACAGAAAGACTTAGAACCAAGGATATAACACAGAGAGTAAAAATGAAGAACTACTGGCAGGTACATGTTTAACTGCTGTAAGGTGAATGGTTGGCTATTGCAATAGTTACTTTACTATTGTCATAAATTCCCGACAACCACATGTGGGTCCAAAAACTGAGGATTTTATCAGACATGTTCTTGTACATTCAATTGACTATTGCATAGCTAACTATGAATAATTTAGCAGTATTATCTTAAGAGGACAAAATATCAGAAAATCATATTTGGCTTATGAAATTTTTTGAGTATGACCCTCGCCCTCTTGATTATTAACAAAATTTGTTGGCAGGGAGGAGTCTGCTTGGCATTTGCGGACGAAGTATTATGCTGGCTATATGGAACCGTCAAAGAAAGTGAGTATTATTAAACCCCTTATTGTTTTGGCTGTCGCGCAACCAGATTTCGAAAGGATGATGAAAATTCTTGCTGGAACTCTCTTTCAAATCAGAATACAGTTCATTGTATAGGACCAAATGCTTTCATGTGATCTGTTAATTTCTTGGTTTCAGATGCAGATTACATATTGCAGTTTGCTCCACCTTTCAACCGATTGGAGCTTCTGCAGGCTCAGTCTTGTCCAGATGCAATTACTAGTCATCTTGATCTGTTGTGAACAATTGGAGACCTCACAGGTCATTTGCAAAATTCATTATACGAAGAAAGGGGTATCAACTATGTAATTTTCCTTGTAACTTTTAATAGGGTCATCAATTTTTTTGGAGATAGAGGTACACTATGTTAGTGCTGAGTATTGCATTCTTTCTTGATAGCAAATCGAGAGAAATATTCCGGCCTCTGTTCAATGGGGTAGCTCTTTAGTTTTCTACATTCTATCGATATTCCCAAAACATATTTTCATTGGAAAACTTGAAAAATGCTTTTCACTTGGTGGTAACAAAAAATCGCTTTCCAAGAACTAGGATATTGAAATTGTCAATTTATTATATTGTAAGTAGTTTTTCTTTTAACACTCCCTTTGATATTATTAATTTTTTTTTTCCTTAAAGTTTTTCATTAACTCAATGTATCTAAATAGAAGGACAAATTTAAATGTCAACCAGACAATTAATATGAAAGGGAGGTAGTAAGCCCATGGAGATCCCTGAATATTGCTTTACAAAGATATCATGACAATGCATGTGAGAAACCTTTTATTTTATTTGCAATAAGTTTAGGTGAAATTGGCATGTCCCCTAGTCTTTTCACGCTTAGAGGTAGTTTTTATTGGGTAACAAATATAAATTCACGTTCTTGTGAACTATGAATTGTCTTTTATCAATTATGTCAATTATCGTATCTTTGACAAACCTTGTTTTTTTAATTTAGAGTGTAAGTTGTTTGTTGATCACATGGATTTTTATGATTATACCCAGTTGAAATTATAAAATTGGAGTATAATATTTACGTATCTTTTCAATCCATGCACTTATTATAAGTCTCAAATAAGAATACAAAAATTCTCCTTTCTTTCCTTTTTATGTTAAACTCTTAACCAAGAGGGTAGCGGAACTGTCTCATTCTACGCCTATTCATTGTAGTTCACTCGTATTCATTTTCTCCCTTCATTTGAAATCTCTCAAACAGGTTAAGGAAAGAATAAATCAAGGGCGAGGCGTGCTCATTATTGGCAATAAATATAACATTCCAAAAATTTATTTATTTTTCCTTTTTATTTGTTTTGGTACATGAGTGTCAATGAAGTTTCGAACTTTCCATTTGTATTTAGTGGGATTCCATTTGCTCCCTTTGCTACTCCTCGGCTAGTGAAGTGGGAGCCTCCTTCGCATGGGTTTGTGAAGATCAGCAATGATGGTAGTTTGCATGGCTTGTCGTTGCGTTCGTGATGAGTTTGGGGCTTGACTTGGCTTGGCTCTGCTCTTCGGCTTTCCTAGTTGCTTGGGTGAAGCTTCGGTGCTCTTGGCAGAGCTCACAACAATCAAGAGTGTGTCATTCTAACTCCCTCCTTGCTTTTCAACTCATCACCAACGGCGTTAGTGCTCACCACACCACTTGGATGCATATGCTTTAGTGGGATTGGGAGATTATTTTGGAGCATGCTCTTCTGTGCGGATTGGTTAGCTAAAGAAGAGGTAAGCCTTATCTTCATACGTTATTATTAGGGGATTCATCGAAAACTCTTTCTATGCGTGGATATTTTTCCGTCACACCAATTAAAAAAAAAAACTTTCAACTTCATGTAAACTAATCAAACCCTTCGTCTACGGACAATTCTCAATGCATTATATTTTCTCTTTATTATTTATAAATAATAGTAAAAACTTGTTAGAGACACTATAAATATCTAACTTTTTCTGCGGTGACTAGATTTAGCTGCTTGTGGCGCGGACTGTTTATGTTGTGGTAGCAGCTACTCTGCTCCAAGTCTCTACCAAACTCATAAGCGAAAAACCCTAACCTCTCACGGTTTCGTTGAAATTGAGATATTATCCTGATTATGATTTGGTAGAGAAGAAGAATATTATTACTATGATGTACCGTAACAGAGAGCGAGGATTAGGAGGTTCGGCGGAGGCTCGGATGAAGCGAATCAACGACGCACCGGAAAAGCAGTTACAGCGATCCTCGCCGTTCGCTTCCGCTAACAGCAGGTCGGTCATCGTCAAGAAGGAGCAAACCCCTCTCTCTCCCTCCGACGCCTCTGTCGAGGAATCCGAAACTGACTACAGCGCCGGATCGGATGGTAGTGGCTCCGACGATGATGAGGACACCGCTTGGATCGCGTGGTTCTGCAATCTCAGAGGGAACGAGTTCTTTTGCGAGGTTGATGAGGATTACATCCAAGACGACTTCAACCTCTGTGGGTTGAGCAGCCAAGTGCCTTATTACGATTACGCCCTTGATTTGATCTTGGACGTTGAATCCTCCCATGGTCAGCTTCTGTTTTCTCTGTTTTTTCGCTACGTTTCGTATATACAATTGAATTTAGGCGATGGTTGGAATGCAAATGCTTGTGTGTTGTATGTCTCGTGCTGTTAGTGTATTCTGTATTGTGTTCTGAACTTCTGATTGAAGCATGCTAGTTGTTTATGCCTCAATGCTGATTTCTAGTTTTAAACTGATAACATGAGTGTAGCTTTGATTACCTAGCTGGCCATGCTGTAATTTCATTGGTAGAATTTTTTATTTTATTTTATTTAAAATTGACACAAACTGTTTATAGATCATATCATAGTTACCGGATTCTGTCATTTACTTACTGAATTCTCTCTGAGGGAATATTTGTAATTTAATTCCAAAAAATGATGAACCGAGTATCAAAATGAACCGCGAACCCATTCCGGTATCGAGTACCCGGTAACTATGGATCATATAGATACCGTATACTAATGTGAGTGTAGGCGAGTATGAGATAGAATATAACAAGGGTATTCAATCCCATGGGATCCTGGTGGGATCCCTGCGTCGCATCCCATCCCGCGCCCTTTCCGAGATGAAAAAGCCGTTGCGTCCCAGTATTTTATCCCAGAAAATCCCGGCAAATCACTGTTGGGGTCCCACTTGTCTCGGGTGGGATGGTGAGGCCCGGCGAAGTATTTGTTATGCCCTCAGTTTTCCCCCTTTTTGATTTAGTTTAGGGGCATATGGGTCTTTTATTGTGTATTACTTTATTCGGGTTCTTGACCTTTCAATTTTTTGCAAATATTCATTTATTTTTTACTTCACTGCCTCTGCCTCTTTATCGGCCGTTGATTAGTACTTCACGGCCTCTGTTTCTTGTGTATGGAACTATGGATTATTGGATTATTTTATGACTGTTGATTAGTATTGATGAATGAATGAGATAGTGAGTTTACTTTTGGATTTTTTTTAAACATATGTATTTTGTATACATTCATTACATTTGAAATAGTTTTGTATACAATGCCATCCCGCTATCCCATTTGGTGTAGACTGTGATGAAATAATATAATTCATTTGATTGCTTAACTGATACTTTCATGCATAGATGACCTGTTCACAGAAGAGCAGAACGAGTTGATTGAATCGGCTGCAGAGATGCTTTATGGCCTGATTCATGCCCGCTACATTTTGACAAGCAAAGGAATGGTCGCCATGGTACAATTTCACTGCCAGTTATCCTATCTTTTACACTTTAACTATTGGCATTGGTAATAATAACACATTGGATTATCTGCAGCTGGACAAGTACAAAAACTATGACTTTGGTAGATGTCCAAGAGTTTGCTGCTCGGGACAACCCTGCCTTCCAGTTGGTCAGTCGGACATCCCTAGGTCAAGTTCCGTAAAAATATACTGCCCCAGGTGTGAAGACATTTACTACCCACGGTCCAAATATCAAGGTATCCTTTCATAGTTTGATGAATCTGGTTGAAACCTGTTATCCATTTATGATGTCCCTTAAGAATTTTATTTGCTTCTCGTTGTTATTAATTTGTCGCTCTATTTGTCCTTATTTTCAAAGCACTGTTTTTTTTTTGTGTGTTTCTACCGTCCATCTAGCAATGCCTTGATTTGAACATGTCATATTAAGTTTTGGCCTTTAGGCATTTCACTTCTTTGATTCTCTCTTGCATTTCCCTGCTTCTCTTTTTTACTCACTATCAAGAAGAATGGCACCAGGAGAGCATCGCCATTTAGACAGCAACAAATCCTTGTCCTAGTAGATGTAAATGGTGATTAGGAATTCTAAATATGCTGATGTCTATCCCTTCAAGTGCTGAAGTGTAAAGGATAGGGACATAAGGAATTCCGAATATAGGTGCACACAAACACATCATATGCACTTCAAGTTGGAGACCTCTCTTCATTACAGACATGATTAGCAAGAAGGCTAAGGCCTATATCACAACCATGCTATTTGATACTATTATGTTTCTTATATCTAAGCACTTCTTGTTGATAAAGACAAAGCCTGTTCTTATATCATACCTTTGGATCATAAGGACAATGCTTTGAAATCTCTGGCTTTTATGATTTGGAAATTTGAATTCATATTTTTTATGTAATAAATTAATGAAAAAGAAAAAATGGAGGAGTAAAAGGTTGAAAATGCCATCAAAGAGTTCTCGGATTTTCATTTAGATGAGTTTTTTGTAGAATGAATATGCTTACTGCAAACCATTTTTGTTGATATCTTTTTGGGGGAACTTAATCCCATTCTGTTGAGATTTTCTTATTGGTGACTAAATCCTCAATATGTTTTCTATTTCTGCAATGATTGCATGTTACTTTATGTCGTGGTATATATTTTTGGGTTCAATTTTACGATAGAATACAATACTATAATCTTTACCCAAAGTTCCTTAACTGCTTCTAGATATTGATGGAGCTTATTTTGGGACTACATTTCCTAACCTCTTCCTGATGACTTACGGGCATCTAAAGCCACCAAAGCCATCGCAGAGCTATGTTCCAAGGGTTTTTGGTTTTAAAGTTCACAAGCCATGAAGACGGGTAGAATTTCAAGCTTGTCTAGCTGTCTTTGTTGTATTCCTTGGAAGAAAATCAGTGGATATTTAATTTTTCATATCAGTACAATTTTTTGGTAAAGTTTACAGCTTATAATTTAGGGAAAAGTTGTAGAGATATATCCAGGCATGATTAGCAAGGCCGTGGGGGCTTAATTTTGCTTTCAGCTTCGAATTATTTCGTTAGAATAATTGATCTCATCTTATGGAATAATGTTTGATTGTTGTTGTATATTGTTTTAGTTTGAATCTCTCTTTTTTGGGGCATATAATTTATTTATTAAAGTAATTATTCTTTAGAAAAATGATTGGAGACCTAACCCGTCAATTTAGTTATTTCTATGGATGATATTTGACATTTTTTTATCTTATTTTATTTTTAAAAATGTTAAAAGTGTCATTCATAAAGTAATTGTATTGATAGGTAGGTGTATAAGTTAGGTCTCCTAAGCAAATGTTTGGCTTTTCTATATCTTAAGAAAACAAGAATAGTGTAAGGACAAGGTTGAAAGATGAATGTGCTGTGTCCTCTTAAGGCATTGGGAGACATGGAAGATAGATGAAACCGATAATGTCATTGGTTTTGGTTATTGAAGGCCATAGGGGAGAAGAGGAAAAGGTGGACAAGAACTAAGTGAGGCCACCCAATTTCAGTCATGTTACAGACTGGAGGCTTCACTCCTTTTGAATTTCATAGAGTCCTATAACAATATAATTCAAGTAAGGTAGACAATAAAATATCTCTAAATTAGTACTGTGCAAAGTTGTATTTTCCTCCTGCTGAAGTATATGGGGGGCATAAGGTTGGCAACAATATGCTCTAAGATGCTCTTTTTTTGCTTCATTCGCAATATTATCTTTTCTTTTTTGCATCTCACATTAACTATTCTAAACTCACCTTTTTAAGCATAAATCAATCATTTTAAAATTAATTCTTTTAACTTTAATTATTTCCAAAACAATTCTACGGAAATGTAAATCAAATGAACGCGACAAAAACGGAGTATCAAGAATGGGGTCTGAATCACTTAATTTAATTGATAATAATTTCTTTTTTCTCATTTAATTATAGTTTTAGAAAGAGAAATTTAGCCAATTTCATACTCAGTTTGAGACAATGCATGTGACATAAAAAAAAAGAGAGAAATTTAAATTTTTTAATACATTTCTTTTTAACGTGAATTTATAGGATTTAACGCATTTTTTTATTAGTTTAAAAAAAATGAAAATGAATATACTAAAAAAGATATTAACATGATCATATACTAAAAATTAAAAGAATTTAACAAGATTAAAAAAAACTGATTCAAATTTACCATTATGGAAAGCCCCAAAAGATTATACTTAAATCATTACCAAGAAAATTAAACAAAACTAATAAAAAGAGTGCCTTAAAAGCCAAAAAAAAAAACTTACCCGAGATAAAAGGACTACATACTGAAAAAATAGAAATGATATTTATTATTGGTGAGGAGGCGAATCGAAAGAGACAAAAAAAAAATGTAAAAAAGAAAAGAAGAAATTGAGGAAGCAATAGGAAGGAACAAACACAGCATGGTGTTCGTAAATCGCGATTGTATTATCGCCCCTGAAAGGGAAGCTAGAAAACCCTAGCTAGCTCGGAGAAGCTGGGTAAGCCATGATTCGGTGACAATCGAATCGAACCGAACGGAAGAGAATCTAATCGAATCAAGATAGATAGATAGATACATAGATAGATATAGAAAATAGAGATAGTTATGTACAGAGAGCGAGAGCGAGGAGGTACCAATCCCAAATCTGAGGTCGATCGGAAGCGAATCAACGACGTCCTCGATAAGCAGCTCGAGCGATCCTCGCCGTCCTCCTCCAGGCCAATCAACGGCAAGGACAGGACCTCCATCCTATCCGCCAAGTCCTCTTCCGCACTCGATCACGCTCACCGGGGCCACTCTCGCTCCTCCGCCTCTGCCCCTATCTCCAAGAATTCCAACGCTTCCGATGGTATATTCCTCTTATTATTCCTTTGATCTGATCTCTTTTTCTTTTTTCTTTATCATTTCTTCGTAAATTCACAATCCGTATGAAGCTCTCAAATATGTCTTCAATTAATTTCGTTACAAGAGTGTGTGTGTGTGTGTGTGTGTGTGTGTATGAACGTTACCAATGTTATGTTCCTTTTTGTGAGTTTAATTCGTCCATCATATGCGAACTATTCATGCTATCAGCTACTACTAGAGTCAATTGATACTTTGATGTATTCCAAGACTAGCAAAGTGGTTCAAAATTAAATTCCAGAGCCATGACGGATTTGCACATATATTTTTTTTCTCCATTTTTTTTGTTTTTGTTTTTCTTTAAACGTGATGGAGTGAAACGTTAGGTTTTCGATGTCGGAGAGATGGCTCATTTTTTGTTATGTGCATTGGCTGCAGAGGAATCTGAGACTGACAGCGAGGAGTCTGATGTTAGTGGTTCAGATGGAGATGACACGTCTTGGATCTCGTGGTTCTGCAATTTGAGAGGGAACGAGTTCTTTTGCGAGGTTGATGATGATTACATCCAAGATGACTTCAACCTGTGTGGATTGACCAGTCAAGTGCCTTACTACGATTACGCTCTTGATTTAATTTTGGATGTTGAGTCCTCCCATGGTAAGCTTTTTATGTCTATGTCGTCATTCTAATTGTACTCTTGCATACATGCTTATTTGGTCATTGTGTCTGTTAAACCTCTGAATTGGATTGGTTGGAATGTGCAGGTGACATGTTCACAGAGGAACAAAACGAGTTAATTGAATCAGCAGCAGAGATGCTTTATGGTCTGATTCATGCCAGGTACATATTGACAAGCAAAGGAATGGCTTCCATGGTAAGATTTTTCTGTCACTAATGGTTTCCGTTTTGTTGCTTTACGGTCCAGAAGAGTGCAATGTTAATGATATTGGGTTTTTTGCAGTTGGACAAATACAAGAACTATGATTTTGGCAGATGCCCTAGAGTTTATTGCTCCGGACAACCCTGCCTTCCAGTTGGTCAGTCAGATATTCCAAGGTCTAGTACCGTGAAAATATACTGCCCTAGGTGTGAAGACATTTACTATCCTCGGTCTAAGTATCAAGGCAGTATCCTTATTCCTTAAATATCAAATTTTGTATGTTTTGGGTTATTTTGCATCAGTGTTTCTATCAGAAATTTATCTTTTTATTATTGTGCACATCTCACTTCTTCCTTGGTTTTGAGTGAGATTCTTTCTTTTTCTCCACTTTCTGAAAACTAATATTGTTTTCTTGTCCAAGAAAATTTATATGCTACGATTTTACTTGCGGATGTCCTGCTGTTTGTATGTCTCAAAGCATGAGGAATGGTTAGGAACCGTTATGCCTCTTTAGGTGTAGAAACATATATTTTTTATCTAAATCATGCAAATCATAAAAATTATGTGGATAGCTGGAGGATAACTGGATAAGTTTGCTCCTTCATTATGGCATATTTTTTTAACAAAAAAAAATGCAAGTAAACACTGTTGTCTTTATTGTTTGTTTTGTTTCCATTCTATGTAACCTTTTTATAATTAAATCCTGATATGTATTTGAATCTTGGGATGAGTGCATGTTATTGTTTGTTTTGCAATATATCATCGTGGCTTAAATTTTTTGTAGTGCACTGTATTCTGCACAATCTAAATTTCCTTAAGTCTATTCTAGACATTGATGGAGCTTATTTTGGAACCACATTTCCTCACCTCTTCCTGATGACTTATGGACAACTGAAGCCACAGAAACCATCACAGAACTACGTTCCCAGAGTTTTTGGCTTTAAACTTCACAAGCCATGAAAGTAAGAGTCTGCCTGTCTTATTTAAATCTTTCTAGTACTCCTTGCAATATGCAGCTGATCATAAACCTTTCCAAATGAGTACACAATCTAGACCCTCTGCTTTATTTGTTTTAGGAGCGTGTTGTAAAGAAAATTGCAGGACATGTCATGCAAGTGCTTAGTTTCACTTTCAGCTTGGAGTTCATTGAGCTTCCAAGTTCCAATGAGCAAGTGCTTAGGTACTTGAATGTTCTCTTAATTTCTTATTACAAATTGTATTCTTGCGATTAGTTTCACTTCATGTTGTTTTATGATTGTCTCAGATTACTGATCCCCCTGCTACTTTATATTTTATTCCATTGCCACTAATACTCCTCCTCCTCCTCATCACACGCGCAGCGTTTGAATTTGTGGATTTGACCTCAATGGAGTCACATAATACGGCCGTCCATTCAAACATCAATAATATATTTTTTTATTAACCCTGCTGAACATCAATAATAGTAAAATACATGAAATATTAAGACAATGATTTATGAACCCTCTCACCATGCGATTGCTCGTGTCCATGCCATGCATGAAAACCTCCAGAAGATATTCTCGTCTCGTTTGATGTCTGGAACCTTAATTTTTGGGCACTTGCTTTCCGAATCTTGATATTTTTCCCTTCCAATCCGATAAAAAGGGTGGGTTCTTGCAACTCGGCACGCAGTGTATTGTATATTTTATTTTTCTATTCTGTACTACTATAATATTTTAAGTATAATTGGTCCCAGAATATTTGTCTGACAACGATAAATGTGATTTTCATTTAATAATGAAATGATTAATATAATCACCAGAAAATCATCTGAAAATTTTTATGTTGATTCAAGAGAATGATGACCGGAAAACTAGACGATTAAACGTTTGGAAGATAATATTTGAAACCTGTAGTTTTTTACAAAGAAAACTAACAGAACAATTCTCTCTAATATCCCTTTAATGATTCAAAATTTTAAAGGCAATTCTCTTTTTGTCATCGATTGTAACATGGCAAATTGTACTATTTGTAAAATTTGATGTTTCTAAAATTAAATGTACTCAATGAGTAATAAAATATATTGTGATAGGGCAAAAACAATGTAAGGCGTGACAATACAGCAATAATAGATATGGTTACTAACAAAGTTTAGCACAGTTAGTAGATGACTGAGTTCTTTAAATATTTGGTTAAGGGTTTGATTTCTGGTGTGTTGAAAATATTTTGTTGAAAGGTATATTTATTTTAGTGATCTTCAAGCCTTAAAAGAGGATTAGTCAGTGGCGGACACCTCTTTGCCATAAAAAAAATAGATATGATTAAATGTCATAGTTGTTTGAACTTTGCCTTCGAGTCATTTTAATGTTAATATAGTGGGTTTTTTCTTTAAATAATGTTTGATGCATTTACAATTATGAGATTCTTGTCAATGTCAATCATCAATGCTGGACACTAATTATAGTTAGCCGCGTTTTCATTTTTGACATGTTCAATCATTACTGATATATCTAGTTGTCTACACAGGTGATTTTTATGTACACTTCCAAGTTTGAAAGATCATCGTATATTTAATTTGGGATTATTTTTTTTTTATATAAGAGCAATAAGACTAGTATTTGCATTTCCAATATATTGTTACAAATGTTAATATGACCTACTTAAACGTTATCTTTACCATCTGTCTTTGCCCATGAGCAAACAACTTTCTCGTATGGAGACCAAAAACTGCTACTCTCAATTGGTAATAATAAGAAAATGAAAAGCAGACAATCGTTCCCAAAATAATTTTCAACGGCCATATTCTTTGCAAATTGCAACAAATACGGCGTTGGCAGCCTACTTCTTTCAAAACCTTTTCTTTGAACGTTTGGCAGATACTACTAATAAAATTGCCGGAACATGCTACTTTAAGCGACTACTTTCAAACCAATGAATAGAAAGTTTTGCCGGTTGATATTCAACATCATCAATAGTGTGGTTTAAGCTTTAGATTGATCTTCGGCTAGAAAAGCATACCAAGCAACAATGACATAGTCGCAAATCATAAAGTACGAAAGAAAAGTATGAACCTATACTCCAACAAAAACAATTAAACAGTTCTTCCAAGCAATGAAAATTAAAGTGGCATTCTCAGGCAAAACCATGACTCATAAAGTGGCATTCAAACAATCTCAGCATAGAACCAAAAAAGCCAAGTGCTCAAAATCTCGGCAAAAACCAAAAAGCTTAACTCTCAGTTTGTTCCCTCAACCTCCGGATAGTGCTCCGCACAGTCACAGCACTCGCAGTACTGCCAAAATAGCAGAAGAACAAAGTCAGCTGGCTGGAGAAAAGAAGAGAAAATTGAAAAGAAAGGAAGAGAAGGAGCATTACTTCAAAGTGTAGGCACCGCCTGCTTTCACTTTACCACAATCCTTGCATCCCCATATTCCTACAGCCTTCCTCTTCACAGCATACTGTGACAAATAAGTTGATCATCAAAATTCAAACACACCAAAGCTTAGTAGCTCGAAAAACTGATGCATGAAATTTCATGAGAACAGAATCCACCAATACTATTTCTTCCTAACTAAGCATGTTTGGCCCTGTAACTGTGATTGTATAGTGTCCAATGACACGTACAGTTCACGAATGAATTACTAAAAAATGGCAGCCCAGTGCACAAGGTTCCCATCTAGCGGGGGGTCTGGGAGGAAAGATGTACGTAGCCTAACAATACGGATGAACTCATATTGAAAGGTTGTGACATTTATCTTTTCCCATTCAAATCTTATGAAAAAAGTTTTGAATCGATCTTCTAAATACCGCTGGTAGGGTTTGCTCTGATAAGCTCACGTGAATTCAATTCAGTATTAATGTAATTTGAAAGCTATACCTTCCCACAAAATTCACAGAAGAATTTGCTATGCTGACTAACTTCCATCTTCTTAATCTGCTTCCGCAGACTAGCACCATATCGGGTACCTGACATCAGGAAATTTTCAACAAACTAGCTCGCCAGAAATTGATCCAAGAAACTAAATCTCTTCTCATTATGCAAATGTATTCAAACCAACTTAACTCCAAATCTCTTCAATGATAAATAAGAGTGTTACAATTAGTTTTGCTTTGCCCACAATTTTTAAACCTGCTAAAACCCTATGATCACTCATGCATATTGCTTCCGAAAATATAATTCAGCAACTTTGTTTCCATTGAACTTTCGCATCTTACACCAATAACTCTAAAGTCAGTAACAAACCCTTGAAATCACAATCACTCGCAAAAAAAAAAAAAGTATAACTCAAGAAGCATTTTAGGGTTTTCATTGAAAAGCATAATTACGAACTTACCATACTTTCCGACAATCCCTGCCTTCTTCGTTCTCTTAGTCTGCAATAAAGGGATTGGTATAAACTTATAAGCTTGATGCACAATACGAAGTCAGAGAAAACCGAAACACATCTATTCATGTGAAGAAAAAAAATCATGTAGATAGAAGGAAAAAGAGAGGAAGAGAGAGTACCATGTTTTCTGGATCGAGGACGCTGAGGGAGACGAGCGAGTCAGGCGCACGTAATGTGAGTGAATGTGATGGGTATTTGCCTATACACGGTTACTGAAACCCTAAAAATGCTTTGAGTGGACTAATCTTACATAAAGATTTATATGTAGTTTTTGTTATCATGGCTCCGTTGTAGTCTAGTTGGTTAGGATACTCGGCTCTCACCCGAGAGACCCGGGTTCAAGTCCCGGCAACGGAAGGTTTTTTTTTAAATTTTGACAATTTATTTTTGTGGATGCATAAACAAATACAAGTTTAACACCAATTTGATATTATTTATTTATATATTTAATAATGTTTATTTATTTGTATAACATAAACAAAATGCTAATTTTTTTAGCATACAAATAGTGATATCAAAATACATATCTAAATCTAATTAGTCCACGTTGCCTATATCACTTAGCTCCGCTCCTTTTTGAGTCAAAACCAGTCAAAAAGATGATATCCAAATCAATTAGCCCATATTGGCCAGCGCTAAAAGCCATGTACCAGAAAAAAAGTAATATTAAGCTAATATATCCAAATCTAACGAGTCCACATTGGCTATCACCAAAAGCCATCAGAAGTTATTTACTCCCAAAAAAAAAAATAGCCAGAAGTTTTGCTGGTACCAAGAGATGCTCTCCCTCAAAGTAGATTTGGTTTCTTAATTCTTATTTCTCCAAATACGCGACTCATGTTTTCCTGCTCAAGCATCTGCTCAAGAATTTTATCTTCCAATTCGACAGAGGAAATATTTTGATGATGCTGCGCCCCATCATAATTAAAGAAGACAGACTCAGACAAGTGTTCCTTCTCAGCCTGGCGACGGCATTTCTCTTCGTCCCTTGTTCCGGCAGTAATGAGATGGTAGGTGTAGACAAGTTTCTTCTGCCCGAGCCTATAGGCACGGCTTATTGCCTGCCTCTCCACAGACGGGTTCCACACTACATCCAGCACAACCACCCTGGAGGCGCCAACTAAGCTGATACCTTCATAGAAAGCCTTGGTGGATGCAAGCATTGCCCTGACTTGGCTACTTGGATCATTGAAAGCTTCGATGGAAGCTTGACGCAGCTTCGCCTCAACTTTGCCATGCATTACTATCACCTCTTTCCCCTTGGTCCAACTAAAGTGGTGCTCAAGCTGGCTGGCCAATAGCTTCAACGGCTTAATAAATTGGCTGAAGACCAGAACTTTTTCGTTGAATATCCTGCTAAGCTTGATCAGTTCCATTAAAAATTTGGTCTTAGAGCTTTCCTCTGGGTTCAGCCTGAGCCTATGGTACTTGTTGCCTTCTTTAGGGAGATCAAAGAGAGAAGGATGAACAGCAGTTATAGACTCGGAATGTTCTAATTTCAGCACATTCACAGAACTCTTGCCTTTCCTTTCTCTCTGGATATCCTCAAGAAGTTTCTTCTGCAAGGGGGTTGGCTTCAATATAACTATTAACTGCCTCAACCCAGGAAGACTCTCTCGCAGTATGGTTCCCTTGTGAACATGAGAAAAAGGACGAATCATTTCTCTGATCTCTTTCAATATCTTGGATTTTATGCTGTCATCAGTAGCTTTGCCAAATGAGTTGGTCAGATAACCCCATTTCCCTCTTTGTTCATCTCTAGGGTTCCATTTAGCAAACTCGGGGCTTGCCAAGCAGAGTGTATTGTACAGCTCGTCAAAATTATTTTGAAAGGGAGTTCCAGAGAGGAAGATCCGCCGCTTTGTCCGGATTTTTGAGACTGCTTTCCATAATAGAGATTTAGAATTGCGGGGAGTGTGGGCCTCATCAAGAACTAGTAAACCAGGCTGCTCAAGAAGTAAGTTCCTCAGGTCCTTGTCACGGCACTCCTGCCGGGTAAGTTGCTCAAACAATGGGTAGCTAATTCCCAAGATGCTTCTGCCTGACTTCCAGGAATACAACTTAGCTAGACGACACAACTTTGTTGGGCGAGTTGAAGCATTACAACCACACCTGCTGATAATATCCATAACTACCTCATTCTCCTCGCCAGAGTATTCAGAATTGTTGACGTTGTGAAAGGGGATGTCAACCTGCCATGTTTTGAACTCCTTTTCCCATGTCAGAAGCATGCCTGTAGGAGCAATAATCATTGGCATGCATTTTGGATATAACTTCATGAATGCCTGAAGAAATACAATAGCGAGACGAGTTTTCCCGGTGCCAGGAGCATGAGATATGATGCACCCGCTTCTGCTGGGTTCCTTCTTCAGGTCATCAAGAAGAATTCCACCAGCTAAATTACTCCATATGAATTCAAAAGCATCAGATTGATGAGAATACATAGTCCTTTTGACTCCAGGAATTAAATCCCACACTGTCCTCTTGTGATTACCGAGGTTATTATCATCACTATCATACCTGGGAGTTATTTCTTGAAGCTCATCAAAGACAGAGTGGTTCACTTGGTCCGGAGTATAATCATCTCTCCTGTCGGATTTTCCATCTGACTTTGGATGCTGCATATGACAAGATCATCATAATTCAACAGAAAAACAGTTAGTTGAGGCCTGGAAGCGAAGAGTTGAAAGAAAACAAATTCAATTTCCAATTAACTATTTAATCATGGCCATTAAAATCAGCAATTGACTACACTAGAAACAACTTTACAGCCTGAGTAATTTATCCAAAGCCATTTGTCATGACAACATAAGTGACAGACAACATATACTTCTTTCAACTGCCATGCCATGTAAGCTATACATGTTTACTTACTAGAGCTAAAGAAGAAACTTAACTAGCTTGAACGTTGCCAAATTTCGAAAATTTTAATCAGCAAACAAAAGATACAACTTACTCAAATTTGTTCCAAGGAAAAACCCAGAAATGTTATACTTTAACTAAATTTCATATCACTTGTCGATGATCCACAAAAGCAGGTTGTATTGTAATATAGACATTAGATGAGGTTAAAGGGTGAATGACTCACGAAGGGAGGGTCACAATACTTGATATCCAAAACAAGATGTCCGCAATAACTGCAAATAAGTCCAGTTTCCCCCGGAATGCAATTATCATCAACAAGAACAGGATCATGCTTCCCTCGACCACAGCGAATATGTTGAGGTGTGTTTGCATCATCCACTGGACATTCAGCCTGCTGACAAGCAAAAAAAGGAAACTTTATTTAGAGGTATTTTGATGAGTCAGATATTAAGTCAGGAAAATTACATGCAAACTGACCTTAGAAGCAGTAGAGTTTTCTTCTTGTTGAACTTGATAAAGGCAATAGTCATGCTCAATCCAGAGCACATCATTTTCTTTTTTCGTAATCGGGTCTCTCTGCTGCCGGTGGCCCCTTAGGTAGAAAATTTAACATAAATGACAAATCCAGATAGGAATTTGGTTTATCAACATCGCCTTTTTGACCAGTAGAGCCTGCTTCCGTCTGGGGACCTCTGCATTTTACTTCATTGGAACCACTTCCCTCTTTATTTCTGGTGCTGGTGCTAGTGCTGTGTTGTCTAACATTGAGGCGGCATGCCATTGCCGGCGGTGGCGGCGTGGAGCACTTCAACGGCAAATCCATGTTAGAACTTGGTTTCTCTGTCTCATCCACTGGAACCTTTCTCTTGCTGTGCACAAAATCATTCAGAACCTTAACCACATCAACACATTGTTCTTTCTGTTTGTGCTTTTTCCCTCTTTTCCCCGGCACTTTCTGAACACAAGCAGAGCCTTCTCTCTTGCGGTGCTGACGACCAGCACTCAGTTCCTCTCCATCAGAAACGACACTCTCCTCCTCAGTATTATTTTCAACCTGGTGACAGAAAAAGGGAGATAAAAAAAGGTTAAAATAAACTTTATTTAGGCATTTTGATGAGTCAGATATTCAATTAGGTAATTTATACGCCAACTAACTAACTAACAGAAGCAGAAGGGGCATGAAGGCCATTGTCAAGCTCGGCCCAGTGCATATCATTTTCTGATATCTCTGGTGCTGGAGAGCCCTCTTCCCTCTGGTAACCTTTGCATTTCAGTTCATTGGAACTTCTTTTGCCAGTGCTGTCCCCTCTAGCAATGAGCTCACGTGCCACCAGTGGCGGCGGCGTAGAGGACTTGAATGGCAAACCCACATTAGAACTTCTTGGTTCATCTGCCTCATCAACACCTTGTTCTTTCTGTTTGTGCTTTTTCCCTCCTTTGCTAGGCAGTTTCTTAGCACAAGCAGAGCCTTCTTGCTTGCGGCGATGACAACCACCACTCAGTTCCTCTGTATCAGAAACAACACTCTCCTCCTCAGTATTAATTTCAACCTGATGAAAAAAGAAAGTTTATTTAAGCATTTTGATGAGTTAGATATTCAATCAGGAAAATTATATACCAAAAACTAACCTGAGAAGCAGGAGGGGCATGAAGGCCATTGTCCAGTTCAGCCCGAAGGATATCAGTTTCTGCGTACAAAGAATTCTTGAGAATTTCAACCACATCAATACCTCCCTCTTTCTGTCTGCGCTTCTTCCCGGCGAGTTTCCCTTCTCTGCTGGACCCTTTCTGATCACATGCAGAGCCATCACTGAATTCCTCTTCATAAGAATAATCACTATCCGCTTCATTTTCCTCGGAGTCAGCAAAAGACTCTTCCTCTTCATCATCGTCTCCTTCCTCTGGTTCTTCATCACCATCATCATCATCATCATCATCATCGATGCATATAGGTTGGCTAACTGTTCCCCATGACTTGTGTTTCTTGCTCGACTGGAAATGCGAACGAGTCCTTTGCGCCACACTCGTGAGCTCAGGCCTGGCATTTTGGTCAACCAAGATGTCAAGTCCGAATTTTTTCTTCCTCTTCATTCCAACCTCACACTTTCCCCCTTCTTCTTCTTCTTCTTCTGTCGAAACCGCCACCCGGCCGCGGCGGCTGCTCTCCATTCCGTCGGAAACAGAACGCCCTGACTCATCATCTTCCTCGCTTCTTCCGCATTCTTCCATCGCTTCACCTAAAACCTCATCATCACCTCCTTCTCCTCCTTCCAAAACCGCCACGCGGCTGCTCTCCATTGCGTCGGAACCAGAACCTTTCTTGCTGCGACCGGCTTCCTCCATTCTTTCCCCTTCTTCGATCTCTTCACCTAAACACTCGAAATCATCATCCTTATCATCACCATCGCCGCCGTCTTCCCCTTCGGAATCTTCGGCCGAAACCGCCACTCCGCTACCCTGCATTGCGCCGGAACCGAAACGCCTCCCTTCGCCACCGCCGGCTTCCGCGGGGACTACCTCCAAAACGACAACGGAGTCGGAGTCGGAGTCGGAGTCGGAACTAACGGCGGAAAGCTCGAAACGGCAGTTGGCGTTGCCGTTTCTCTTGCAGCTGCGAGTCCTTGACGCAACAGGAGGATCGTAGCGACGCATGTTTACAGAGAGAGAAAAAGGAAAAACAGAGCAAGAAACAAAAAAAAAAAAAAACAACAACAACGAAGCTGAAAGGGCGAAATATCAGTCACTTAACTCCGATGATCACGCTCATGATTTTTCCAATCACCAATGGCGTTCCTGTACACAAAAAACAGAACAAAGAAGGCATTACTAAAACAGAACCTGGAGAAAGGAAAGGTTTTAAGCATTGTTACGTGCGTGAGAGAGTGGGAGAAGAAGAGAAGAAGGTGAAGTGTCGTGTGAGCAAGGCTCACTTTGGATACACACAAATTTTTAAAAAGTAATTTATAAATAATTTATTTTTATAAAAAAAATTGATAAAAAAATATAAAAAATAAGTTTTAAAAAATTATAAGTTGTATAATTAAATATACTAAAAATTAAAAACATTATTTTTAACTTTTAGAAAAAAAATTCAAAAAATTCAAAAAATTTGTTATCTAAATCTACCTAAATAGTGTATACCTATATCTGTGGCAGGGATTGGAGAAGACGAGAAATACCAATGAAACGAAGAGGCGCTTTACAAGGAAAGAGGCCAAACCCCAAAGCATGGCACCAAATATTATTATTTTATGCTTTGAAATTTACTAATATATATAACATTGTGGATTACGGATATGGAGAGAATTTTAAAAATAAATAAATAAATATCATATAAACTTATAACTGCAGATTTGAAACGGGAATTTGATAAACGAAATTTTTCAAACTGTATTCTTTTACAAAATAAATAAATAATGAAAGCCAACCCTTGATTTTACAACAATAGTACTTTCAACCATATATTGGTATCCATCAAAATCAAAATTAGTTAAGTTTTACGTTGATTATCATAATTGCAAATCTTTTATTATGTATAATAATAAAACTCTTTTTTAATAAGCGGGTAAGTCATTAGGATTAGTTTGCCCAAAAAAAAGTGGAAGAATAACTTTAATTATACACTAGTGGGAGGTAAATAGGCTAATTGTTCAGTGGATAAATAATTTTTCTTCGAAGTTGAAACCATTCTGCAAATTGTAGCTGCATAATATGATAACAGATACATATTCAAATTTGAATGTGATCATGACTACATATTAAAATGTGATAAGGGTAATTTTTTAAATGACAAAGGAGTATAATAATTTAAAAAATTGTGATCAAATTAAATTTGTCCAACCCCTTTATATAAAAAAAGATATTTTTGGTCGTACTAGTGTTTAAATAATAAATGATGATTGAATAACATATGACAAAAGTAATTTTGCTACTTCGAGTAACTAGGAGTAAGAAAGAGTGTTCACATGGTCAAATAGTGTGTGCATCATGCAAACATTTAACATGATAAATCATCCTATTTAACAATCCAACTTAATGGAATAACTAATTTTACTTGCATTTGAAATTAGCAGCAACTAAATATGACATTTTTTTTTGTTTGAAACTAAATTGACCCATTAGTTATTTGTTAAAGATTAAATAGGACATTTACTCTAAAACTTTTTAAAGAAAATACTACTTTATCTTCTCTTCATTTTCTTTTTTTCACTTTCTTTCTACTCATTTTCTTTCCTCATGGAGACAAATGGTACATGTGCTCCATAAGTTTTTTTTTCTTGGAAGCAAAGTTCTCTTGAGACCTCAATGATTTTGAGAAGCTTAAAATAATTATCTCTCTTTATTTTTAGTTTTCATTTTCTCTAGTTCATTGCTAGCTTGAATGGGCCTAATGTCATTTAGGATATTTCATTCAGGTTGTTCATGTGTTGTTTTGTCTTGTCCTTATAGACCACTCTATTTGTTTTTATGAAAAATATTTGGATGTTTATGAAGCATATTTAATGAAGAAATTATAATACAAACTTGTACAAATGTGCGGTATGTATCTAATTAAATCCAAATTCGTAAACCATTAGACATATGTGTATATACAAATGTCTAATTCACACTCTATCATAATAATAACACAATTTAATCAAGTTTTTATCTGTTTTAATCGATTCTTCCTCATATGTTAATATACTAATGTAACTGTTAATGACATGTTTGGTTTAACTTTTAGAAAAATTACATTTAAAACTAAGCTTGAAGAATTACTTTTAGAAAAATTGAAGTTGAAAGAATGAATTTATGTTTGATTTAGATATTTTAAAAATAAGTTTAAAAGAATTATTTTTATTTGGATAGAAATAGATAAAATTACTTTTAGATGTGAAATTACTAAAAACACATAATATCCCAACCAGAATTTTGAACATAATGAGTGATAAGCTCAAAAATTTAGAAGTAGTGGACGAAAGAACAAAAGCATTACAAATAAAACTGACCATATTATATATTGCCTTCAAAATAATCATATGGAAATAGTTAATATTTTAATTATTAGATAGACAAGTAGTTAGATACAACTCACACTGCAAGCCATAAAATCATTTTAACCTATGGAATCTACAAAGTGTAGACAATGGTTTGAAAAAAGTAAGGCACGACTCAACTACTCTCTGCTTGCGAGATCTATAAAGTAAAAAAATTTGTACTTGCCAAGTAGTTATTTTGATGTACTTTTAAGCAAAGTTGCTTAGACTTTTGGTGTTAAACACAAATCATAACCTGCTTCGGTCCTTATTTTGCTACTCAGCAATGCTCTTGTACTATTGAGGCTACTTTCTCTTTGTCGCACCCTAACTTAACGATGTGATTGGCACGTACTAGTTTTCTGCCTCTGAAACACTTTTCATAAAAATATGTGATTTAATTTTAATAAAAAATAAATAAAATATTTTTTTTCTAAATAAACATAAATTCTTTTACATTAAACATAAATATACATGGTATAATACGCGATTGGTCTGAGGATCCGTATACAATTGAAGCACTTTAGACACAACTCGATTACAAAATAAAAATAAACCAACAATTTCTATGGGTAGCTTCACCATGGTTGTTAAACTATCGAGTTAACTTAAGAGTTTACGATTTTACTACACAAAACGAGTTAACACTTATGTAAACTCTTTTTTGGTAAACTCGTACGAGTTTAATTAAACTCTCGATTCTACTAGCGAGTTTACGAGTTAAAATCTACCTACGAGTTTACCTCAAAATGTACAAATTTTGTAACTTTGTTAGATACTTACCTAACTTTGTTTACATTAGATAATATATATTGAGTTTATTTAGCTAATTTCATATATTTATCATAATTGAGCTATGTTTTATTGAACTATAAAATAATATAGATATTGAATAAAGTATGATATAACTACTAAGTGTCATGCATTAAGGTGTATTTTATGATATTTCTTTCATTAATTTAATTTAAAGTTAACGTTATTCAATTTCAATTATAAATACAATATTTAATCAAGTTTAATTCCTAATTATATTGCTTATAACATATTTTTTTACATATGTAAACTCATACGAGTTTACGAGTCGAATTTATGATTCGAGTTTGCTGAGACTCCACGAGTTTACTTAAACTCTAGAGTTTGACAACCTTGAGCTTCGCATCAAGGTGAACTGCTGACTCTTAGATTCTTACGCCCCTACATTGACCATAAACTCCATGCTCTATTACACTGCTTCAAAACCTGTAACTGGAGGTGAGAGGTGAGAACTCTGGGAAGAACCTCAGCGAAAGGTCGTCCGTACGACGACATGGGATACTTCGAAAAACACATGACATCAAAATGCAATACATAATATACATATATATATATATATAGAAAGCATAAAACATTTTTTTATAATAATAACTAATATATAAAAGCATTTGAAATCATAATTAGTTGGGAGTTGTCTAGATAGACGATTCGAGCATTACTGTTTAGCTGTTCCTAAATGTCTAGATTTTACGGTCTTGCCCTTAATCTACATGACATGATACATGATACATGACACGTGACACCGGGCATCACGGGCTTCCATGTCCGGGATTTACGGTCTTGCCCCTAATCTACATGAATCTTATTCTATTTTACGATTGTACAAGGTATACCAGGGTCAGCGTAGGCTGTCGCTGACTTATAGTTATATCCTAGATATCATTCAATGAAAACAGTTTTTAAATGCATAACATAACATGATCATAATAACATAATATTTTATCTGATACTGATAGCATAACATGACTTAATATATTTATTAAAAGTTTTATTTTGGAAAAATAAAGATAAAGGCAGACTAAAATCTCATGCTTAGGGAGGTTCCTAGATAAGAGAGGTGCGTCACAATAGACATCTTAAGTACCAAATCTTGTCCTTAACTAGAACATTTTCTTAACATATGTCTTCTCCCACCAAAATATTTCCTTAACCGTAGTATTTTATTAAAAGAAACTAATCATACACATGCAACATGAATTTATTAAATGCATAAAACATGTGGTCCCATGTAGTTCTAAAATAGTTTCATGATTTTCTAAAATAGCTTCGTAAATGTCTATTTCTTAAATAAAGAGGTTTTAAATAAATATTCACAAGAAAATAACTTAATTAAATAAAAGAATTCATAATAATAGCTAACTTCGTAAATGGATAAAATAAAATAATAAATTTTACCTCTAGGATTTTATAAAACATGCATAAATAAAATAATGCTAAAATAAATAAATAAATAACTTTAAATAAAATGCATGGTCTAAAATAGACCGTGACTGACTGCTAAGGAGCACTAAGCTGAAAACTCCTAACATACCCAACGTGGAGACACTGCTTCCCCATGAACGGAAGATGAATGGGAAAAAAGAAATTAAAATATAACTGGAGTGAAAAGTCTCACAAAAGTAGGACATCTCCAGCTCTGAAGTGAATTAGCAAATCTAAATACTCACAGGAAGCTTCTATTTATAAGAGAAGGAGGAAGCCCCATTTTATAGTTGCATACGATGTGGGACTAATTCTGACATTCTTCTTTTATTTTTCTTTTTCTTTTTTCTATGGGTCACCGCATTCTTCTATGCCAAAACACTCATATCAATGTAATCAATAAAAAAAAAATAGAGATTCACACGACACAACACCTAATTTTGTTTTCAGTTTCATCCATAAATCAAAGGAACAATATTGTAGTGCACTTATTGTTTTTTTGTTATTTATGTTCCATTAAAATTATGAAAGTTTGAATGAGAATGCTAATGTTAAAAATTTTATTTCATTTTGTAGTTGTGTTTGAAATTAATGAGTGTTTATTTAGGAAATATAATGTTTAGTTTGCAATTTTTTAAACTTTATTTTTCAATGGATGTTATTTTTTATTTTAAAGTTTGGGATAGTTTTGGCCCATTTTCAGCTCGGTCTAAACCTGGGTTTTAACTCGGCTCAAAGATGATCGGGTCTATCAAATTTAGGATCAGATCCAGACCCTCAAAATTGGTCCAGTCTAAATATAAGGTCCGACTCAAGTAAATGTCAACCCGGCCCAACCCGACCATGAACACCCCTAGTTCACAATATATCGAATTAGTTTTATGTAATAAAGAATTGCTCGTCTTCATTGGATTATATATATCATGACAACTAATAGCATGTGTCAATTTTAATTTGAGCATCCTGAACTTGTGATTTACAAGATGCAGAACGAGTTTTTAATTTTTATCACTGAAGGTGCAAGAAGTTGAGGTACCAAAGGTATAGTATTCAACACGGGTGAAGTCATCATACACACACACACAGGAGGAGAACCCCTGCAGAAGATCAACGTACCAGATTGTTTCCTTCTGCAACAATTACCAAATCTCTAACCGTTAAAATATAGCAATGAAAAACCGACAAACATGCGGGATCACATTAACAAAACTGTTGCCTTCTATGGGTCCCACCAATCGGGCATGGTGTTTCCCTCCAACTCCTGACGCTATTTCTCAACAAACGCAGAAAGGGAGAATAAAATTACAAATTAACCAAACTCATTTAACATAATAAAAAAAAATGTTAATGTTCATTTAAATCATGAGAGATGCTCAATTTTTGTTTGTATTGTAACCGAGGGAAAATCGTACGCTGCAATCTTACGTTTGGTGCTTCATTCGAAGAGTGCGTAGTGTTTTGAACGCGAATGCAATGAATGTGCCTTCTTTTTGACTAATAAAGAATCATCTGAGCCATATTTGTTTTATCAATTACACTTTTTAGCTATTTTTGGTGAAGCGGTGTTATTTAGGATCTGAGCTCTGAACATTGGGGTCGATTTTGCTCGTATTTTGGGTTTTGGATTTGTATAGACGAATATACGAATACGACAACAATGGATGATTCATTGTCAATGATCAGCGAGGAACTCGCAGAGATCGATGGACAGATCGCTGACGTTTTCCGTGCTTTATCGTAAGAATTTCTAAGTTTTTAATTATAATTCCTCAATTTTCCTAATTAATGAATACATAGGAATTGTGTCTTTATTTGTTTGCCAAGTTATTTTATTTTATCTTTGATGTTGAATACTAAATTATTTTGGTGTTATTGTTGTTGGTGCAGAAATGGATTTCAGAAATTGGAGAAGATTAAAGAATCAAGTAGGCAGAGCAGGCAGTTGGAAAACCTCACAGAGAAAATGAAAGAGTGTAAGGGGTAATCTCCTCTCATGTTGATTCTAATCTTTCATATTAATATATATTGCATTCATTGTGTCATGATATGAACATATATGATGGATTGAAAACTTCTTAGAAGTTAGGACATCTTGTCGTGCATATGAGAACAATAAGAGCACCTCTAATGGAGAACTAGCTTTGGCTCTTCTTTTGATTCCAACAATGTTAAAAGATATCCTTGTTATTTTTGTGTCATAAAAAATAAATGATGACACAAATTTTTTTTTTTTTTTCAATTTAAGGTAAGAGACCAACTTTAGTCTCCATTATAATTCTACTTTGTGCATGTTTTCATTTATTTTATTAAAAAAAACTAAAAATGTACACGGCCAATGTTTCGTGGCCTGAGCTTGATCCTTATTCAGATGGTTTTTGTAAAGAGAGGACAAGGAGTGTGGATTTTATTGTTTGGGGAATTTAGGTAAATTATTAATTAATGCAAAGTGTGTGCAAGAAACATCAAACTACTAATTTCTTATGCTAGTTTACGCATGTATATGACTATTTGCGCATCAAATTACTCATTTGAAAAGCTTATTTATGTTTTTCTTTTCTAGAGTATAAAGTTGTTGTATTTATGGAACACTTCAGTAATTGGGGTTTAATTTTCTTCGGTCGTTGCAGGCTTATAAAAGAATATGATAAACAAGTCAAGGCTTTGGAGGGTAGTAGCCTTGATAGAGATACCAACAGAATGCTTAATGAGAGAAAGCAGTCAATGGTGAGACCTTAATTCTGAATGCACAGTACCAATATGATATCTTTTTGTGACTTCTTCATAATTTTGGTGTATTTGGTCCCCATAAATTATGATTGACACACTTATCAACCTTACTAACAATCACTTACAAATTATTTCTTGCAGATCAAAGATTTAAATTCATATGTTGCTTTGAAAAAGCAGTAAGTTAATTAACGTTATCATATAAGTGGTTGACTTTAGTCTGTTTAGTAGGCATAGATTTTCTTTGGTCATATTCATATGCCTCAACTTTTTGAAAAGTGCACTTGAAAAGTACTACTACTGCAATAGAGTGGACCAAATACATCTTGTTGATGGTTGTAATGCAGATATGCTACAAATATTGAGAATAAGAGAATTGAACTCTTTGAGGGCCCCAGTGAAGGGGCCGAAGAGCAGAATGTCTTGCTCGCTTCAAGTAAGCATACGAGTTTCTTTGGCATGTGCTATTTTTATTTTTATTTTTTCAACTGGTTAACTTATTTTGGATTTTTTGTATGCTGATAGTCACGCATCTGATCCTATTTTAGAGAACCAAATAAATGAAAGTTCATAACCAATTTGTTTGTCAGCTCTTATACAAGGCACTTGCTTCCTCTTGTTCTTGATTTGAATGACTCGGTTATGTTCATTATATAAAGATTTAAGGGACATTACATCATCTAATTAACACAAATATTAAATCAATCAATGTTTTCTAATTGATTATTATAATATTTTCGTTAACTAGGAGATGTCTATTAAATCTTATAAGAGTAATGCTATGTAGCCATAATTCATGGAGAGAAATATTGTTAGAGTACTAAAAAAAAATAAGGTGAATAGTTGGATAAGTAAAAAGAGAAGAGAAAAAAATTATTCTTTTGCTTAATGCTTAAAAATCATGTTATATCGTTTTGTTAAAATTTCTGACACGAAGTTTGGCAACTCATTATTTTCCATTATAAAGATGTAGAAATTGTGAGCAAATGAAGAGTCCCCTAATCATTACAGATTGGTAGTGAACGTGAGGGATGAGAAAAATTACCATATTTACTCCAATGTTCTATATATATTTGGAGGTGGTCCTGGTGTGTTTATATGTACATAACTCAGCAACATTTTCATATTCTTTGTTTGCTGTTTGGTTAAATCTGATTTTGGATCATTAATTTATGATGATGTGTTTTCCTTTGCAGCAATGTCAAATGAACAACTAATTGATCATGGGCATCGGATGATGGATGAAACAGATCAAGCCATTGAGAGGGGAAAGAAGGTCAGTGTTTAATTAGTATCACTTTCTGTGATGCAACACATGGTCACAATTAATGGAGAAATTCTTAGTTGTTCTTTGATTAAGAAAATCTTAGTTTGATTCATTCGTTTTTTGACATATCAGTGAACATGTGTCACTCATGTTTCATAAATTACGAACATTTACTATATGTCAAACAATGAATGAATTAAAATCGTTTGCCCCAAGAGCAATTAAGAATTTCTCCAATTCAACTCTCTATCACATATTTATGGGGGAGATTTAGACATAATATTGCTGACAGGAATTTTATTGTTGTGAATCCATCTGTACTAAATTATTAACAGATTGTTCAAGAGACAATAAATGTTGGAACCGAGACTGCAGCAACACTTAAGGCACAGGTATGTATAATTGGTAATCTTCAACACCCTCCTAACACACACAAATACACATACACACCACTTCATGAAATTTACATAAGAACTAAAGGTTGTAATTTCATTTATAGACAGAGCAAATGAGCAGAGTCGTCGGTGAGCTGGACTCTATCCATTTCTCCTTAAAGAAAGCCTCTAAATTGGTCAAGGAATTGGGAAGGCAGGTCAATTTCTAAAATAATTGACTTCATTTTTTGGAAAGTATAGTTTGTGTATGATTCATTCGTCTGTTAACAGATTTTCTTTTGCTATATAGATTGCTACTGACAAGTGTATTATGGCGTTACTTTTCCTTATTGTCATTGGAGTAATAACTATGATTGTAATAAAGGTAAAGAGTTTAATTGTTCAAAGCAATGTTCTTCTGAGGTTTCTCAAGGTGAATTTGATACTTGCACACGGGTTGCCACTGACAATGCTCAGATTTGTCTTACTATGCTAATTTTGTCTTTCAAAAATTCAGATTATTAACCCAAACAACAAGGACATTGGTGACATTCCTGGATTAGCCCCTCCTGTTATGACCCGAAAACTGCTTTGGAATCATAGTAGTTGAAGAATTCGAATGTGGTGATTCTCTGATTTGATGGTGAAGAAGTTGGAAGCAACCATTGTTATACAACAGTTTGCCAAGAATTGGAAATGTCATTGGATTGCTGTAGGGACTGCTTGATCTAAGAATATAATCTGAACATTAAAATGTACAATTTTTTACATGTACATGTAGCAATAACAACCATTAACCGAATCGAAAGGAAATCCAAAAACAAATTAGGCCTCTAAGACATTTTGTCCATTGTTCTTGTAATATACATATTCCCAATTTTTACTTTCAAGTCCACGATTATGTGAACTTTTATTTCTTATTTAGTGTCAAGCTTGCTAAGTTAACATAGGCATTGAGTCTATATTACCATCATCTTCGTCATATTCAACTTCAGATTCTTTGTACTAAATAGCATAACTGTATTATACACAGTTAAGGTGATAAAAATTTAATGGATGAATTCTTAGCATTTCTATAAATTTATGCTATTTAGTGCAAAGAATTTAAATATGGCAAAACGTTGTCATGCATGATAAATATTTGCACAATCTATTGTGCGAATAATATACTGTTTATTGCTTTATTTTGTTTAATTGATTAAAACATAAAATAAAAACCATTTGATTTTCGTTGTCGAGCTCTGTAGCATAGCAACACCAATATATATTCCCGTATTGCTCGTCGCTTTCTTTGACTATAAAAAGTTAACACAATTTCTATTATCTAACCATTGGGAAATAAAGGAACAGGAGAAAAAAAATGCTTTTCCCCTTGACCAAAACATTAATTTGATCAAAAGTAAAACCTCATGTCTCTTGGTAAGCAGTAAGACAAGGAATTGGAACAACCAAAATTGACCCAACTTGAATTTTAATGAATGATGTTGAACGTATATTAATTTGGTCATTTCTCTCGTAACTCATAAGTAAATATTTTATGCTACTTAACTGATCAATTTTTAATAATTTTTATAGTGAAATTCATTGAATTTTGTTATTATTTCGTGTTGTATATAATTGTAATAAACTCTTCCTTAGTTAAATCATTGAAATAATCAATTTATAAGATGTTTAGAGATTTGCGAACCATTTGAGCTTACGATGCACATCTCTATAAATATTATATTAAAAAAATATTAATTTATCATATTATATCATATAGTTCATTAATATATCATATTAAATTATAAAATGATAACAAAATTTGATGAATTTGATTATAAAAATTATCAAAAATTAATAAATTAAGTAATATGGAATATTTGCTCCATTCGATAGCTGAGAAAGAAACTGTTTAATTTAATATTAGCTAATCGATGATGGTACATAGTAGTGGGAGTAAGTCATGTCTACAAATAACTAAAAAGCCACAAAGCAAATTTTATCTATGTTGTTGACGAAACAACCATATGATATTTATAATTAAATATAAACTTTTTAATTTGCAAAGCTGCCAACCCAAATGAATGTAATGGTTTGAAACTTAAACGCGGTACCTGTTCAGGTTTTTTAAATAGAAATTCTTTTATATAACATGGAGTAAAAAAATATCATGCATCATTTGTGATATACATTATTAATCATTCTTTTCTCTATCGGTTTTTTTTACCCAAGAATCACCAATGGTTAGAAGTCTTTATCTCCCAAATCATAGTGCATTTTCTACCTCAATTGAAAGAATTATCCTTAAGACATAATGTATATTAGTGTGTCAAAGATAATGCATTTGGTGTGTTCGATGTTCCTAACAGTGGGAACATAGATTTTTTCCCCTTGTTCAAAACATGTTTTATCGATAAAATTGAAATATGTAATTGTACCCAACATGCATTGCGGAGATAAAATTTGATTAAACTGAAAATGTGAAAGTGAATAGACCTAGCTATTTGTCCTTGCGCAATACTCCTAATTTTGATGTAGTTTGAACACAAAAGCCTGCAAACAGATCATTGATTGCAATGTCTATCTCGCCACTATCGGCGTGGTCATACATGCGGAAGATGAATATAATATATTTTCATTTAATACAACATTTATTGCATGCCAGGTTTTTCCTTTTCTTTATCACATTTGAGTTAACTTGAACCAAGTTTTTGGGCAAATTTTCCAAACGAGTGATGTTATTTGTAAGCTGTCTCATTGTAGATCCAAAATCGCATGGTACAGATCATATTTTTCATCTAAACTCTTCATGGCTGACCCACTTCTAATGATGATTTTCCTGTATTTGACATCACGATTACAAAACTTACGGGCTCTCACCACTCAATTCCGATTTTTTTTCTTCTTCTGAATATAACGTTAGAACACGATTCTTGATCTGGATTGTTAATATTTAAGTGGAAATAAAATTGCAATATCCACGAGGACTGTTTTCTCGTTTCTTTCATGTATTAGTGTGTATTCCCTTAAAAAGTCTTGATCTTTCATTAATTGATTGCAAGAGTCAACGTCATGACCGTACATAGTTTACATACCGTGCAGGGTAATGTGTCGACATGAACCCAATATAGTCTCCAAGAAATTTATTTAAGAGGAAGAAAAAGCATATTATATTTAACATTGAATATCTATGTAATAAAACCCTTAATAACTGGTGTGATAATAAATAATATAAAAAAGAACACAAAATATTATTTTTTTCCTCGGCAAGCATCCATGTACAAATTTTCTTAAGAGTCTATCTTGAAGTTTGAACGGTCTTACTTTAAGTCTTGGCTTACGTAGAGTGACAACTATATCCTCTCACTTCTGTCTATACCATTTCCATTTACTCATTGTCATCTTTATTCAGGCAACTCGTGTGAGTGTCATAATGTAAGCGTGTAAGAAATGAAACATGATGTCTATATTATATTATGTTTAGCGTAATTTTTATTTTATTTTTTTAAGTTTCCATCTTCATTCAGGTGGCTCTGAAAACTTTTCTGTCTTCACAGGCGCTTTTTTTCCATTCCAGCATTCCTTTCCAAGAGTCATTCTCATTTTTTGTGGTCTACCTAAAGCAACAAACAAAACAAACCCTTCCAAATTCAGGATTTACCCATTTGTCTCATTTTCGTATATAATTCGCTTCAACCTCGCAATTTTCTGAACTTGAGCTGCTTCCTCTGTTTCTGTTTCTATTCGGTAACAAAATTGATGGTTACAAAATGAAGTGCTGCTTCTTCAAGCAAAAGTCGAAATCCGACCCGCAACTGCAGAAACCGAGCAAGAAGAAGTCGACGAGCTCGGTGTCGTCGTCTTCGTCGTCGTCGGCGTCGCCGAGGAGCGTGAGGGAATTGTACAAGGAGATCGAGCACAATTCCAGGGTTTTCACCTTGCGGGAGCTCGTCGATGCCACCAACGGTTTCAATCGGATGCTGAAGATCGGCGAAGGGGGTTTCGGGAGCGTGTATAGGGGAACGATTAACCCTCTTGATGGACATGGAGGAGAACCCATTTTGGTTGCTATCAAAAAACTTAATACGCGTGGCTTTCAGGTATACACATATACTCTCTTTTCTTTTCTTTTTTTGCTTATATAAACGTTCGTACTGGAGTTGTCGTCAAATTCGTGTGATAACCCATGGACGAGTATGAAGAGTTTACTCGCAACGTGGTGGTAGCCCAACCTCGTTGTCTACCATTTCGTGTCAGCGTTGTTTAGGATTAATCATTGCTATCGGCGGTGGAGACCATGGATCCATAAAAATAAAATAAAATAAAATTGAAGAGTTTACTCGCATAGTTTTTGTGGATTTGGTAACTTATTAACATATACTATAGTTGGCAGAGTTTCCATTAGATACTAATTGCAAATATGATATATATAAGATATTATTGGTCTCCATTGTTGTGATATGGTGAAAGAAATGTTTGATGCTTTGAGATCCACAACTGTTAGGAAATACTTTCTCTTTAATATAACCTTTTTTTTTTTTGTTGCCAATTTAGGATTTCGATTTCAAAATAGCTATCCAATTCATATTTTAAGTGTAGGTATATTTTGCTTAAAAAATAAGAGTAGTTTTGTTGGTTCGGATTATTTTTTTACTATTTTCAATAATATTTATGTTTTTTTCCTCTTAATTTTCGTGTGACAGTTGTATGCAAACAGAGGGAGCATAAAATATTTTGGAATGTATTAGTAGAATGAATTTACTGTGTCAATTATGTTTAGCTGTCTCTGAATTATAGTAATGATATGCATGCATTCTCATGTTTGTCTTTCTTTGTTTCCTTGTAAAAAGGGGCACAAAGAGTGGCTTGCAGAAGTTCAATTTCTCGGCATTGTTAATCACCCGAATTTGGTTAAGCTTTTGGGATACTGCTCTGCAGACACCGAGAGAGGAATTCAAAGGCTTTTGGTCTACGAGCTCATGCCAAATAGGAGCCTGGAGGATCATCTTTTCAACAGTTCTTTGCCACACTTGCCTTGGAAAACTAGATTGCAGATCATGCTTGGAGCCGCTCAAGGATTAGATTATCTACATGGTGGATTGGAAGTGCAGGTATCTTGTCCTTGCAAAGGGTTGACATTTGTTGACCATATCAGTTAGTTTAGCTTCGCTGCAAGCCATTTTTAAGTGTACATTTTCCTTTTGTTGACTTCATAAACAACATTCATTGGGTTCGATTTAGTTTTGTTCTCTTTGAGGTGGGCCATTCTTTGTAAGGAAATCAGTAGTACTTAAAAAATTGATTAAACTATCTAATTTTTTGACTTAGGCATGCAGGAGATATTTAATTATTTATGCAGCATTTTGTGCCTGCCATAGAAGAACTAAAGGAACACGTCTCTTGCACCTTGTAATAGAATTGTAAGACGAACTTGCCTAATGAGAGGGGAATTAAGGAAATCCGAGTCTTACAATGATGACGTAGATGATGCTGAATATTCTAATGAGATATTCAAATGCCTATTTTGGTCAATAATCATTTCATTTGTTTTCTTTTCTAGGTGATCTACCGAGATTTCAAATCTTCAAATGTGCTACTGGACAAGAATTTCCATCCCAAGCTCTCAGATTTCGGTCTTGCTAGGGAAGGCCCAACTGGTGACCAGACTCATGTATCTACTGCGGTAAGTTGATGCGGATTATCAATTCTCAAGTGATAATTTATATCATTTTAACTAGTTAATTACTTAGTTTAAGTGTTTAAATGTGTATAGCTTTCCATATGTGCAATTATCATGCACCATTCAAAATTGGCCACTACTAATTTGGGTTCTTTGATACATGGCAAAACCCTTAAGCTGTGATTTAAGCAGCCCTAAATTGATTATGTATTCATCTACAATATCAATCGTCGATCTTGATCTTGAATTGACGAAAGAATAATGTGTGTACACCAATGACACCCTTGCCATCTTTTGCTATCAGGTAGTTGGGACACAGGGATATGCAGCACCAGAGTATGTCGAAACAGGCCACCTCAAAGCTAAAAGTGACATTTGGAGTTTCGGCGTGGTGCTCTATGAGATCCTCACGGGGAGGCGGGTACTGGAAAGAAACCGTCCAACGGGAGAACAGAAACTTCTAGAATGGATCAAGAAGTACCCTGCCGACAGCCGCAGATTCAGCACCATAATTGACCCGCGCCTCAGGAGCCAATACTCTCTCGCCGCAGCGCGAAAATTGGCCAAGTTGGCAGATAGCTGCTTGAAGAAGAATCCTGAGGACAGACCCTCCATGAGTCAGATAGTGGAAAGCTTGAAGCAAGCATTGCAGCATTCAGAAACCTCAAACACCCCTCAGAATATGACCCCTCAATCATCCCCTCTCTAAATTGGTTCTGAAAAGGTAAATAGAGGCAAAATAGGAACTCAAGAGTTGTGTGTTAGTAGTTGTTTGTGAATCTATATATCTTGTCACAATTCCATTTTTCTCAAAAATATAAGATTGAAGCTAAAATCTTTCAAAGAAAGATGGGTAATATTATATTATTAATATACTCGTGTCCTCCTCAATTTCTTTTGCTAAGTCTAATGTGGCAGAGTAGAGAGCTACCACTATATCATTTGAAAAGATTATTACTACCTAACCTAATTTCTAACTAGTGGAGTGAACGGTGCTAGTTGACTCTGAATATTCAGGTCTCCAAGTCAACCTTTCCATTTTATTTTATTTTTTGAAAATATCTTGTTTGCTCTTTTCAACAAATATTGTCCATAGTGCTTCTATACATGAGTCCATTGGAAATTAAATAATGAGAGCAATGGAAACCAAATAAGACACAAGCACTATATTAAGAACTAAATAGAGGGATTGACAAGAGCAATGATGTTTTTTGAGTTGGGGGGGGGGTGACTAAATATATGATATTTTTCCTTTTTTGGTGGTCAGCAAAGTGAAGGCTTAATTAATTAATGATTTCTGACTAAATTACGCTAATGTTCTCTTCCTAGAGATTGATTGGTGGTGAATGTCAATGGTATTAATTGTTGTTGTCTTTGAAATGAGACGATCTATTTATTGGATTACACTGTCTAGAAGGTATATTTGTATTGACTTTTATCTGTCAACTACTGGCATTGACATGAACGCAACCATTGGCTAAGCTTCGTGGCGAGTCGATAAAGTTGTATAGTGGGGGTGTAACAAGACATTTCATGTCTGAGTCAGACTAAGTAACATGGAAAATGTAAAACAAAACAAAAAAAAAAAATCAGAAATTTTAATTCTAGAAAGACCATCTTAACAAAATAATCAAAACGGCCATCATCACTGGTGTCTAAAGTAATTAACCATCAAAACGACCGAGAGGACGCGGAGGAGGAAGATGTAAAGTGGAGGAGAGAATGAAAGTGAGGGAGGGAGGTACGGAGGAACACTATATATAAAATCATTATCGTCAGATTTTTCTCACGGTAATTACACGACCGTTGAAAGCACAAAAAAATGTGTCCTTTTGTACTATGAGACTGTTACCGTCAGTTTTTTTCGACGATAACCACGCGAATGCTACATGCATGGTAACACGCGCACATGTTTACATTTTCGGACCATTACCGTCAGATTTTCCCGACGATAATTAGTTCAATGTTACAGCTGTGGGATAAATGTGTGCCTCTATAATAACACCAACATCACGTGTGTCGTGCTCACGTGCGTCCCTTAAATTTTCAACTGATTACCATCGGGAAAAATCGACAATAATACTTTTACCTAAAGCTGCACCACTTGGTGTCAAATGTTACCGTCGGTTTTACTGTCAGGCTTTGTTTTTTGATGGTAATCGTGACCAAAATTTATCAGGTTCGTCTTAAAAACCTTTACCGTCAAATTTTGTCGTGTTTTTCAACGGTATTACCGTCGGATCATTTTCCGATTATAACTTTCTTACGGTAATTCCCTTATTTCTAATAGTGAAATAACATTTTTATCCTTAAAAATGTTTTCTATATATCGCAAAGTAAAAATGAAAAATATCATTTACTAAAATATGGAGAAAAGAAATGAACATCTCGATTCTCCACTTGAAATAATTTTTTTTTCTTCTTCAAATATTGGAAACTTAATGAAATGATAATTAATTAATGATATTTTTAGTCGTTTGTTCTGCCTTCTTTCTGGATGAAAATATCTCATAATTTAGATATTCTATTGGTTTTGGCTTAATTTGCACAAAGATAAGAAAGGGTGGAGGGGTCCATTTTGGTTGGGAAAACCTGTGGGTCGGAGCAAGTCTTTGCTTTCATTATTCTTGGACCATTCTTTCTGCATAATTAAGGAATTGTTAAACTTATAAAATTTTCACACTGTGGCTATATAAATTTGCCTGTGATATCATTAAGTTACCGAGTTCAATATTTGACTCTCAGCTCCTTCTTTTCTCATCTTCCTTAACAGATATCAAAATTTTTATAATAGAAAATTCTTTCAACTTTTGTCGATTCTCATTTTTTTTTTTTCAAAAAAATTATTCACACTTTAAATTGAAATATGCATTGTATAAAAAGACGTATAAAGAGACATAAATATAAAATAATTTTATTATTTTTATCTATCAACTTAAATTTTTAAAAGAAATGGATCTTTACCGTTTTAAAAAATAAAAAATTATTGCTAGCTTGATAGCAAATAAAATCTTGAAGATATGAAAAATCTTTTTTGTCGTCTTCGACGATTTTTTTTATTACATGATTAACGAGTGTCATTACAGGATTTGTCATTTGTTAAATGAAAACTAAGCAAAAAAATTGATGCATTCATCATTTGAAAATTTTAAATGCATTTAATATTTTCGGTTTTACATAGTCAATCAGGAGACATATAGCTAAATGCTTTCTTTTTCAAGTGGAATATACAATTATTAATATTAAGAGACGGTAATTAGTAAGAACATTAGTGACTAGTGTGCGTTGTCGGTGATAATGCACCAGCATCATAAGAACCAATGGGGAGGGGCTCAAGTTTGATAGAGAAATATATGCCAAGTCGATCGTCTTGTCCCTTTTTCCAAATCAAGATTCAAGACCTTTGAGCTAATTGATGTTTGATGTTTTTGTCTTAGGAAGAAGAAGAAGATACTAAGATGCCATGTAATTCATAAGCCTATCACTACAAAAAAAAAATTGTGGAGGAAATCAGATCTTATCTTTTTCTTTGTTGCACGCTTTCGGTGCAAGATTTAACCGGAAGAAGAAGCAATATTTAACCGGAAGCCGTGGGAAAAGACGTGCGTGGAGCGTTAGGCGGACCTCAATTCTTGCGTATTAAACTAAATATATTTCAAATTTTGTTATCAATACAACATGACAAATGCTATTCACCTACATTTACAAATTTTGGGTTCATACACTAATCGCTCAAAAAAATTGTTAGTTATTTTTTTTGATCAATATATATTTAACGAGAAATACTTATATGTTAGTAAAGCAAAATATATATATATATATATATATATATATATTTTTATTGATGATCATCCTTAATTATCTATGTTACTTGCAATTTGGACTGTTCTATATATTACTCGACTTTAGGATAGATCCAAAAGTTAATAGGATGATGGAACATGAAGGTAATGTGATCAACGTCATTGTTCGACAAAGGTGGTACATGCAAAAATCATTCTAACGCTAAATTCAGAATAGGAGTGAATATAAGGTGATTAATGGTTAGAGAACATACCCAAACATGAACGATATTCACACATATATATTGTGAATGATGACTTGGATTCTGTCCGTTAAAGAGTATGTAATTAAAATGAAGACCATTATGAAGCTAATTATGTGCTCTTTATTCGTGCTCATGATGTCTGATAAAGGCTACATATGTTACATATTCCTCAATGGTTAGTGTGTAAATACAGAACCTTCAAAACTTTGGAGCCTTTAGGCTTCTTGATAGCCCAATTGCTGAACTCTATGTTTGAGAGGAGAGTTCAAGGTCATCTCAAATCTCCTTGTCTCTCTAAGTTATCTCAGACATACGAGATATATGTCGTATTTTTAGGTTTACATTGTAACAATCTACTACAATTTTTTTTTCTTTTATTTAGTTTTAATAACTCATAAGGGAGAGTAAGAGAAATTTCGACTCAATTTTAGTTTATTTCATTTTACTTTTTCCCTCCGCATGCTGCTAAACGTGCTTTTATTAGGTTTTGCACATCAATGCAACATTGATAACTTTTAATTTTATTAAGCATTTAATGTATTAAAAATAAACAAATCTTATATTATTTAATACAAACTTATCATTTATATTTTTTTAATAAGTATTTTTATGACACTTGTTAGTAAAATTATTTATTTATTATTGTTTTGGTCAATGCTGAACATGATTTTTTTTTTTTTTTTTGTGTGCGCGGGCGCACGCATCATCATAGTTATATCTTCCTCTTTTTTATTTTTGATCGAGATTCATCCTCTTTTCTCTATTTGGTCGAGGATTCTTTTCCTCTTTTCTGGTTTTGGTCGAAAGATTCATTCCCTCTTCCACCCACAGAGAAGAAACATAAGGCCCAAAACGCTGCTATAGTCTCATATTGAAATGGGCCAGAGAGAAGAGGACCCAAAAGAAACAACGTTACAAAAGAGTAAGAGAAAGTTCGACCCAAAAAAACAACATTACAAAATAGTACAAATCAATAGAAAATCAGACCAAAAAGAAAAGAAAAATAGAAACCAAAATCTCATTCCCCTGATTCGTTGTTTCCTCGTCTGAAATAAAGGGTCCACTTTTTGCGTTGGTTCAGCTGAAATCGTGCGGCGCTTCCTCCCCAGTTCGCAGAACGAAGGGTGGTCGTTATGGCGGCGCTTTCGCCGGCGATGAACAACAATCAGAAGGCGGTGCCGGTGGGCGGCGGCGGTGTTAACCCTCAAAAATCGCAACGTGGACAAAACAAGCCAAAGTGCAGACAGTGCGGCAATGTTGCTCGCTCTAGGTTCTTCCCTTTTCTTTCTTTGTTCACATCACTTTCTTCCTTTATTTTATTTCACGCTCTTAGGGATTTAACTTGTTACTGTGGCTGAATCTTATTTGTTCACGTATCTCATGGTTCTAACTTCTAAGTTGTAACTTAAAATTTAGTGAAATATACTAGTGAGTATTGACATTGAAATATGCCCTAATTCCAATAACCTAACCGATCCATTAAGTTATTGATTACAAGCAGTTGGATTGAATTATTCTTTTTGCAATAGTTGGTGTTATTTTTTTTGGTTATCGATTTCTGAGGTTGAGTTATGCTGATAAGTGTAAAAGAATTTGAAATGCTGGAATTTAATTACTTTGGGGAATTACAGAATGGGTAATACATTTCGTTATTCTATGGTGTTTTCATGAGTTTAATGAATATTGCAGGTGTCCATATGAATCATGCAAGAGCTGCTGTTCAAGGAATCAAAATCCGTGCCATATTCATGGTGTGCTACTGCTAACTTTTCAAACAATATGCTTTGATTACTTGGACTTTTCGTCTGCTCAGTGCTTCTTGTTTTGATAAATTCGTTGCCTATCTCATGATTTTGTGGTAAAAAATTTAAAGCTATAATAAAGTCCAATCACTAAGAGCGTGTTTGCAAGTTAGGAAGGAAAGGGAACGGAAGGCATCAAAGGGAAAGGAAGGTAAGGGAATTACTGTGTTTAAGGGTTTGTATAGGAGTTGGGTTTTGGAGGGGAAGGGAAGGGCAGACACCAAAGGGAGTGTATAAGAGATAAGGGTAATGAAATAGGATGCTCACAATGAAATAGATGTGGGGGGTTTAAAGGGTGATTTTTTGTGAGTACTACTTACTAGTGGGGTTGTAATCATTACGTGCCTGCCAGTATGAACAGTTTGTGAAATTTCTAAACAGTTCTGGGTGGTTACATAAACCAAAAATCTAAAACTGCCTTATACAAATTTCTAAACGGTTTGTGAAATTTGAATAAGTAAAAAACGGGTATATTTGGAAAACAAATGTGACCATAAAAACGCTGCAATGCTTTTATAGAAGTATAGATTAAAAAGGTGAAATATGTAACAAATCTAGTTTCATAGATGCATTTTTTCTATTTTATTGTTGAGAAAATATGTATAATTTCTGTTTGAGAAAATATGTACAATTTCTGTTATTAGTCTTCAAATTTTCGGGAGTGTGAAGATCCTAACAGCTTTTTTACACCACCTCCTGGGCCCTATTTTTTCTGTGTTGTGGTGAATCCAGTGTTGAAACCAAATTCAACCTTGCCCGACAAGACACCATCTGCCGGTGCTGCTCCACTTGATCAGCAATCTGTAGAACCCTCTCAGTCAACGTAAGTTATAAGTTATGAGGATAATCTCACCACATTTTGATCTTATCCATTTTTCACTGTTTATATTATTCAAACTTAACAAGCTTAAACTAGAAGGAACAAACAAATATGCAGTTTAAAATTTACTTTTTAAAAAACAGATGCAGGATTTTTATGCTCTGAGAATAGCTTTGTTATTTTTCCTTTTGAAAACATGTGTGTACTCTGCAGTCAACTAATGTTTGTTCATTTTTTGCCTTGTCTTAAGTATGATAATAATGACATTAATTAGTAATTAATCGTTTTGTTATTTGTTTCAGCAGTGCAAGTAGAGTTGCATCACTTCGACAACTTTCCAACAGTTTTGCCCAGTTCAATAATCTGAACATTTCACTTCGCTCAAGGAAGCCACTAACGAGAAAGGTACGCGCATGGTTAAGTGTATGACTTGTTCTGGTGATTGTCATTTTGCGTGAACTTGAAAACTTTGAGTCATTACAGGATGCTGCAGCCATAAATGAATGGAGATTTTATAAGTTAAAGGAATACAAGGAGCGAAATGTTGAAGCGGAAAATGAAACTTTTGACCGATACGTGCAGAATATAGATTTGCTGGAAGAAGTATTGGCTGTGAAGTCTTTGGAAGACAATATGTCCTCTGCATCGATGGAGTATGATGATGAGAAAATGATCACAGGGCTTAAGTTGCAGCTAAGATCAAACTCAATGAGAAGTGACAATGCGAGAACGAGAATACAACAAATTGTAGATAGGGGATTAAAGAAGCTTAAGATGACTGGAATTGATGGTGATGTCCGTGAACCATATAATGAAGAACACAATAATGCTTCAGAAAAGGTAAAAGGCACGAGGACCAAAAGGTTATCGACTATAAGTGATCTTATTGATAAAATTAACAAAGCACGTAGTGAGGAGGATTTGAAATCGTGCTTGGAAATGAAGTCCCAACTCTTCAATTTGGATGAGAGCTCTGGCATTGTAGAACTTCAAGACAATGAATCACATGATGAGAATGAAATTGCTCAAAGTGATTCGGCATCAGGAAAAGAATTGGATTATTATTTACCAAAATTGGTTGGAAATGCTGAAATTGATCAAGAAACACTGAACACCATAGACAAACACTTTTCTTCCCTTCAGCATTTCGAGGAGTTATGAGATTCTTAATATAAATTTATATGTTATATTCTTTTAATGCATCACAGTACAATGACAGGAAGCTGCCTCATTTTGTTTGACAAAATCATGTTTGTGTAGAATGTTTTTAATATAATTATTTATTTTGTGCCTTGGTCACCCTAGGTCCTTTTTTTGGTTCATATTGAGCACATACATGTTGGATGCGAATTATAGTTCAAATCACGTAGTGTATTTAGATGTTAAAGAGCAACTATCAACCTAAATTTAGAGTGAAGGATCATTCCAAATAGATACTTATGTTATCAACAGTTATTGATCCTTCACTTTGAATTTAGAGTCTTAACTTATCCTTGAAACTAGTTGTCCTATATCTTTGAATCAAAGACTCTTCAATTTAAATGATTAGTGCTTGCCTCAAAAGAGACCTTTGATATTCGGTTGGGGGTTCCAAATGCACTTCGCTCTGTGACAGATCTTTCTGTAATTTCTTCTTGAAGCATTTGATTTGATTTGATTTGAAGTAGCCATCAAGTTTTGTGTTTTAGTTCCTTTATTGTTGTTGAGACTAGTTCTTCGATCACCCTTGTTCATAAATTATAGCTTTGTGAGTTTCTTAATTGAGAAGTGGGTTTCTCCTCTTGCTTTATTCTCCTGCATAACTCTCACCTCTCTCATTCACATGCCAAAGCTACTTTCTTGGTGAGTATGTAACGTTCAAATACATGTTCCCCTTACAACAAGCTATGTATCAATAGACTCATTACTACTGCTTAGTTTAAAAGGCTACACACTCATCTCAATGTCAACTTTTGTAGTCTTTTGCAAATATATAGAATCCATTTGTCTTGCTGAATGAATGTTTCTCTACCCCTTTGTGATAATAATAATGATTATCTCATAAGATTTTGATTCATTATAGACTACATTATTAGTCCACCAGAAAAAAAAAGGTAAAAAAGCAACCAAAAAAAGGGTCTCTATCGCTAAGTGGGGAAGTACTCATCACGGAATCGACGTAATCTGACTTTACTTTTGAACATAGGTAATATGTGTTAGTCACCCTTCCAATTGCACATATATATCTATATATATATATATATATATATATATATATATATATAATTAATTAATTCTATGATAACGTGACAATAACATTTCAAGTTCTACCACTCTCTTGGGACTTTGCATCTTTACATGCCTTCCATCTGTAAGTATTGTAAATTAAATTAAACCAAAATGTGTCGTTAGGTTCAGGCCACATAACTATACATATGATTATGTTGGTGATAAAGATGGAGGAAAAGCTAAGAATATCACATGGAAATGGTGATTTCCCAAGAGGGATCAAAGTTAAAAACAAAGATATAGTTAATTAACTTTGATAATAGCTTGGATTCAATAGAAAGCATCATGTTTTGGGAGATTAATATATATTCTTCTTTATAACTTGTCAGTCCCATGTGTGTGTCTGAAGCCAAGAATCATGGGGTCTTGGTCATAAGAATCATGGCTCCTCTATAATTGTGAACTGCTACTGTTAATTAGGACTGTGATTGATGCCATTCCGATACCACTTAGTACAATTGGTCAAAACAGTTCCAAGGATGCTTTTCACATCCGAAAAGAGCATAAAAGAAAACACCCCAAAAAACAAAAATAAAAATCAAATTAATCACACTATTCACCTTTGCCCTGTTGAGTGCAGGGCCACATGGTTTCACACACTAATCGAAAATTTGTAAAGTGACTCTCTCTCATTTCGTGGTAGGTGATGTATAACATATAGTCACCGAAAGGATAATTGAGAACGTCTTAGATATTATAGATTTATAATCAAGCCATTAAGTGAACATCAAACTTGAGTGGTTTGACCTCACTCGATTGAAAAGGATTTAAACAGTAGTACTTAGTTTTATATCTTGGAATTTATATATACACACACAAATTCAGCTTATGAAGTAAATTTAGTCAATATTTTTCACCTTGTATAATTATGACTACTTTTTAAATTTTCTATAATATAGTTTCTTTTCAGAAATGTTTGTAATTATAATAAACTATTCGTTAGGACTTATATTTCTTATTTACAAAAGTAAATTAGACGTTAAATCTTGATTCAAAACTTTAAAGTAATAGGTTTATGAATTTTTTTAAATATATATTATTTACTTAGTTCAAATTTTATCAATATAAAATTTTAACATTTACACTTAAAACACAATAAAACAAAACACATGTTGAGGGTTACGCATAATACCCAACAAGATGCCTTTATCTCTAAGTAGGATAAAATAATTTTAAAAAATGGGAATATTTATTGGACATTTTTTAAAACCAAAAAAATGAACAACTTATGAAACCAGATGAGAATGCAATATTTAAGCATAGCGAGCAAAACATTATTATAACTAATTAATTTCTATAATTGTTTCATGTTATGTATATATGTTGCTCAACTTACATGTCATCTTTGTACACTTGAACGCCTTTTCCTAATTGCTCAACAATCGTTTAGATAACATAATGGATTTTATATATATTAGAAACCAACACACTCATCATATTATAGTTGATGGAGGTTGAGAAGCAATATTCAAGATATAGATAATGAATAATGTGATTAGGTAGTCAGAACAAGCTTGTTTCAAGTTGTTTGATTGGGTGACAGTCATGAAGAGCCAATTGAATTATTCTTGGTCCTATCCTTATTAGTGAACTTATAAAATCGGCACTAATAAAGCCTGACCAGGGTACTCAAATAAAGCCTGACCAGGGTACTCAATCTATATTTTGAAGAAGAAACCTAATTCTAAATTACGCATTTTGTTTTCAACCAAATTGAGTCACAGACTTCTTTAATTTGTTTATGATCGTGTTGGGGGAAGGAGTACTTGCCTATCATCTTTTGCAAGTAAAAATAACAAATCAGATATGTTCAGACAAAGATTAAAAGAGTTTGATTAGATAGATAAAAGGTTTGACCAAATAAAAGATTGATTAAAACTTTAAGTGTTAGGAATGTCAAAATCATATAAAATATAAAAACATGTCTTGTTTAACTTAGCTACAAAGAGAGTTTTTTATAAGAGTTTCCAGTCAGCGATTTTAAAATCATAAATGTTGAGCGACTAATTATAAAAAGGATTTAATGAGACTATAAATATTAATTAATGACAAAACTTTTGATATTTGATAGAATGGATCTTCAACCTTCACTAAAAATGGATTAGATAGAGATAGAAGCTTGTCCGGGTCCAAGTGGAATGCAAGGCAGAGAGAGTAGAGACAATCTTAAGAAGCTGATTCAACTAAAATTAATTACATCTCATTATATTACATGGTCCCTACCATGCCCTTAAGTCCTAGAACAGTTACAGCCAAACATGTATTCAAAAAAGAGTGGCTGGATTAATTATCAAATATATACATCAATGATCACTATAATGGTGAATTAACATATTCTCAATAATCACATAATGCTTCATTGACACGGCGTAGTTTGGGGTTTGTTTTTGTGCAATAAGTCAAAGGAGTTAGATGAAAAATTTGGAAACCTCATTCCACTAACTGAACACATTCTCGACGCGTTCCACAAGGGATTCTACGAACTCAGAGCAAAACAAAAAATTCCAAGCAAGATTTAAGCTTTCAAAATGTTTTTTTTTTAAATAAATGAATCAATTTACTTTCACCTAGTCCAAATTGAAAGAAAATGGCTCAATCAAGCCCCTTTTCGATTAAAGACACAACCCTATAATAGAGTTAATGGTCGTAATGACATGATTGAATCTTGTTCTAAAATATCTTGTTAAGCAACTTGGCCAAGACGAGATATCACAAACTTGAGATGTTGTCCTTTGAGTAAGTCTTGGATGATGGTTTTTATGATTGGTCTTGCCACTCTGAATGTGATACCTATAAGACCAGCCTAACACTTAAGTTAGTATATGCAAGAAATGAATAAATAGTAATATTAGAATCTAGTTACCTTGATTTATCTGTGTGCCCTATATGTACTTAGTTTAGAATTAGACTGTTGGTTGATTAGTAACACATTCGCTCTTATTGTGTGCTTTATGTCAAGGGATTACGCCGTATAAATCATGATGGACTATTTATTGCACTTTAACTTCATGTCAATTACATTTTACACAGAATTTGCTTGTTTGGATCCTCTTGTAGACCGACATATTCATCTTACTGTTTGGACCGACGTCCATATGATTGGTCAATTGGATTGAGCCCATTTGGCCATCATTGATTCGGCCTTGGCTCTCCAGATTTAGTTCGTAACAAATCTAGTTCCAAGTTCATTTTCTTTCTTCATTTTTCTCTGCATTTAGGTTAATGTTTAATTGTTTATTAAAGAACCAAAAAGAAAGATAGAGAATTGGGTTTAACTTTAGCCAACCATGAATCAAACCTAAAACCACCATATAAAAATGGCTATCCGGAGCCATAATTGAGATAACGATTTGGTAACACCCCAACTTAAAAAGAAATTGCACGAGTTCGTAGACAATTATTTTGTGTTTCAGTCACTTGAAATGATGCTTTTAAGCTAACCCAATATATATTATATAAAGTATGCTCAGTCATAATCAAAATTCTTTCAATGTTTATGCTAATTGTTAAGGGATATGACTTGTGAGACTATATGTCAAGATTCTCGATATTAAGGCTGAAAGGTTTGGAATTATTCTGTTAGCTGCAATTGCATTAATGCATATGTAGAAACGGTTCTGAAAATAAGACCGACCGGTTGAACAAGAATCGGACTTCTGTTCAGTTCGATTTGTTCCCCAAAATCGCTTGGTAAGAGAACCTGTGAAAACCGGCCAAAATCAACGAATTGGACCGGTTAAAACTAGACTGGTTCTCCTTTTTTTTTTAAACTGCAATTTTTAAAATATTAAAATTATACATTTTTTATTAATTTTGATATAATACTTACATGTTTTGTTGAAAAACATAATCTCACAATACTAATAATGTACATATACTATATAAAAAATGATTTTTATTAATTATATAGCATATAATTAATCATATATATATATATATATAAATATGTGTACATATAAATAATAAAATATACATTTTTATTAGACTCAATTGAACTCCTAATCTAACCGATTGAACCTCTAAACATCTACCTCGATCGGTTCGATGTCTGGTCTGGTCCAATTTTGTTAACCTTGCTTAGATCCAACTTCAATTGTAAAATCCTCATGATCTAACATCATTAAAATAAAAAAAAAAGCGGGAACATATATGAAAATTGAGTTTTTGGTTCTAATTGAGTTTTAATGCCAATACTTTCTAGTGATATCTTATGATACATAATGAATGATATGCAGCTCACTCATCACTTTTGACTTTTTGCCACAAAACGTTACACTATACATCAAAAGAAACTACATACGTGAGCCAAATCACATACACAAATATGCTAAAACAGGGGAAGATGGATACAGCTTTTTTCATGTGATGGTTGGGGGGATTAAGTATGCTAACTAATTTAGAAGCTAGAAAACAAGTATGATTGAGCTCCTACATCAAATCAAATCCACAATCCACAAGTGAAACGTGAGCACAATAATATAAAAAAACAGTTTCCGTTTGGTAAACTTCCATCACATAAAAGAGTGGGGTCTTCTCTTCTCTATTGATCACTACTACTTTTCAAAGACTACTACAACTGATGAGAAAATGAAAGCCATGTTGTAAGGTTATAGAGATAGCTAATCCCATGCGAGATTAATAATGGTCTAACCTCCTAGTTTCAAAACCAAACGACATTAACAAAATCTGATAAAAAGATATATATACCATCATACCCACATTGTTATCAATCATAGTAATGGCAACCATGCATTTTTCGAGCGAATAGAAAATAAATATAATTAATCAATTTCAAATTTTAATAAAATAAAATTATTATTTTAATTAAATTCAGGAAAATACTTCGTGGCCAATGAATTATCCTGATATATTTGGCTTAGGAGGTTATTAGTTTCACATTTCTTTTTCTTCTTTCAATAAATATTTGTCAGCGAAATAATTCAAAAATTCATTCTAAAAACCTAGTGATGCGCTCGTAAATGAAACCAATAATAGAAGAATGATTATTTTTATTAACAAAGCCCAACATAGACGGTGGTAAATGGTTGAGTTTTTTAAATAATAAAAAAGTAAATTTTAAATTTTAAAACTAATTTGTCTGTATGGCACCACTCCTTTTATTGCATTTTAAAATAGTATAGTTACTTTTAAATTTTAGATATATTATTGACTCAATAAATTTGAATACAAATTGCATTTAGATACATTAAGTTAGTATTGTATCTAAAAGTTAAAAGCAACCATTAATATTAGATGGAAAAGGTATTACATAATAAATAAATAAATAATGCAAAAATTAAGAGGGGAGAGTTAGAGATAAGAGCTTTAGATCTGAAAACGTTGAGGAAAAAGAAGAAAAGAGAAAGGCAATTCTAGCTGTGCCTGAAGCAACCTCTAAGGGGAAATATTAGATCCAATAGTCCTATTATAAGGTACACTGAAGTTTGTACTACTGTTATTTTTCCATGCATGTTCCCAATTCGTCACATGTTAGGCACATGATGTGCTTGATATCAATTTGTCACCAATATTAATGTATAGTGGCTGAAAAAAGATGTCATACACAGACACATGAATGAAAAATAATAGGGGGTAAATAAAAAAGTTGAGGCCGAACAAATCAAAATGTGAGGGAGGGAGAGGACAAGTTGAATCACTGGGTCGGGTGTATCTGTAAATCATGGTCATATTGATTTAGCCCAAATATATATGCATCATATGTGTGGGCCTAAATATGTTTTACCCAACAGTTAAATTATTTATAGTATTTTGGTGGTGGGTGGGAGGAGGGAGACCAGGGAACACATTTTCTCTTTCTTTTTTTTCCTTTTTTTTTCACGAGTATTCTTTTTCTATGTATGTGTACGTGGGAAAGTTAAAAAATTAAACTTATTTTATTAACCACGTACTTTTTTTTATATGATTAATTATATGAACGTGTGTTTGGTAACTCTCTCAAACAGCTTATTTTTTCAATTAAAGCTGTTTTGAACAAAGACATCATGTTTGGGTAAAAAGTGAGATTTAAACAAAAGTTGTTCATCTGAAAAAATGCTGTTTTGTTGATATAAGCTGCAACTAATAATTTGAGCATTCTTCTACAGAAGGCTTTTTATACAATACCCTTAATGTTACGTTTTTATTAAATTAACCATAACTATCAAATATTACATAACATAAATAATTATTTCATACCCTTCTAGTAATTTATTATATAAAAGCAATTTTTTCATATAATTTACACAAAATAGATTATCTTAAAATTATTTTTCAGTTAAAGTATCTAAACATAAATTAATTATCATATAATTTATTATATTAAAAAATAATTATTAAAATAAATTATTATTAATATGAATCATGATTATTGCACCACAAGGAGTTGCACACCTGGGGCAATAACTGCCCACGACGTCGCACTCTCCAAATACGTACCCACTCTCTCAAAAGCAGCGCGTGTGATTAAATCTCTCATTAAATCCCTCAGCACGCGAAAATCGTTCACATTTCGTCTTAGAGCGCCAAAACCTTTCCTCTCCCACAACATAACCTTTCTTCTCTGTCTTCACCCAACAAACACAACTCTCTCGTCTTCCTTTCAGTCACAGCTTCTTCTTCATCCTTCTTCTGCAATAACATTTTTCAACTCTTCCATCGTAAGGCTTTCTGGTCTCTGTAATTATTAGTAAGACACAACCCTTACTAGTTCGTTTTATTTTTGCAAGTTAATCGTCGAACCTTTTTGCAATTTTAGTTCACATCAACTTTACTTTTGCTATTGTTACCTACGATCAAAACCTTTTTCATTTTGGCTAAATGTTGGTTATGTCTTGTTGTTTACGAAAGTTACGTCTCATTTTATGAATGGTTGTGTCTGAGTAAAACAAACAATTATGTCTAGGATATGAAAAGGGTTATGTCTGTAAAGAATAAAAAGTTATGTCTGAGTAAAACAAATGGTTGTGCCTAAGAAATGAAAAAGGTTGTGTCTAAGATATGAAAAATGTTGTGTTTGAGTAAATTAAATAATTGTGTCTAAGATATGAAAAATGTCATGTCTTTGTAAAATAAATGGTTGTGTCTCGTTCTCTACTACGGTTGTGTCTGGTGTTGGTGAGTTGGTTGTAACGCTCTATGGTTATATCTAATGAGAGAAAATTGGTTAGGTCTTTCTATGTTATGTACACTAATTTGTGGATTTCTGAATGAAATAGTTGTATATGCCTATGCGGAGTGCATGGTTGTCTCTACACAATCGAAAAGGTTGTGTCTCATACTTCGTCACGGTTAGGTCTAGGTTTGCTAGTTGGTTGTGTCTTTCAGCATTATATAGTTGTGTCTTCCTGTTATGTTTGGTTATGTCTGGTTGTGTTTTGTAGTTATGTATTTCTATGTTATATTTGCTAATGTGTAATTTTATCATGTTGCAGAGCTTTGGCACCCAAGAAGTCTACTTCAGCCCTTAAGAAGACAACCCCCACTACATCTGAATTGTTCAAGGCAGATTACAACAAAAAGGTATAATCTATTTGGACTACAACGTGTATCATCTTACATAAAACATAAGACATGATAACTAACTTGGTTGTTTGTGTAGAATGCAATGCATAATCGAGTTAAAGTGCTCGGTGTCAAAAGTGCATGTTGTGGAGGAATCACTCACCGCTGCACAAAAGAGGATAGTACAAGAAATGGAGTTCGGGGCAATACTCCAAGTCCCAAAGGTTGCTGTCAACCATCTACTGGTGTGTCAGCTGGTCAAACACTATGACTTTGTTACAAACACCATGGATGTCCCGAACAAAGACAAGATCAAAGTTCGGGCCAACTTCATTGGGGCTGCACTAGGACTGCCAGCAACAGGTATGATTTTATTTGGTTTTGTTTGTTTATTTTGTGTATTGCTTATTTTATTAAAATAATCTTCTGTCTTATGTTGTGCAAAAGGTATGCCCCTCCCACAAATTGATTCTGAGGAGGTAAGGTTTATGGTGACCTCCTACAAAAATAAGACTGTCCCTGCCCTACAAACAGAAATAATTACGGGGAATAACCAGGGATAAATTCAGAAAGGCATACCTACTCCTCCTAGTAAAGGCATTTCTATGCTCGACAATGACACATAAGGTGTCAAATGACTACCTCCACCATTGTTGACATGTCAAACCCTTTGGCATACAATTGGTCAGCCTTCATCCACGGCTTCTTGTTAGATGGAATAAAGGATTACCAGGGAGGTGTAGTCAAGAATTGCAAGGGTTGTGTGTATGTTCTGCAAGTATGTTATTCTTAACGTTTTATTTCAATGGTTGTGTCTCTTCTATATATTCTAATGTTGTAAACTGGTTGTGTCTCAAAATGTAAACTGGTTGTGTCTGATGCTGCAACATGGTTGTGTCTTAAAATGTAAAATAGTAGTGACTGATGATGCAAACTGATTGTGTCTCTGTACATATTTTATTTCAATGGTTGTGTCTCTTATAGATATTAGGCCTACTGTCTTGGTACTGTTATGTCCAAATGCATGAAATAGTTCTGTCTCTATGCTTGAAGTGGTTGTGTCTCGTACTTCATCACTGTTAGGTATATGTTTACTAGCTAGTTGTGCCTTTCTGCATTATACTGTTGTGTCTTCCTGTTGTATATGGTTAGTGAAATTATGTTAACGTCTCTTGCATTTCAGCTAATGTACTTACAAGCTACCCGCTTCAAGGAGTACAACAACCCAGACAACACAAGCCCGTGGATCGTCTACTGGACGTCTGATCTAGTAAACGTTTTTCTAAATGATGAGAAGACGCGAGGAACTAGGAGTTTCACATGATGTAATTCCTTTTTGCATTTTGTAATTTTTTATTCATAACTAATATTTTTGTTGTAATTTTTTATTTTTTGGTTTAAGGGTTTCTCATAAACATTGTTGGTGATGTGAGAAACATCACCAGGAGGAAGAAGAGAGAATCAACAAAGCAATTGGCCTTGGTTGATCAGGCTAAATCAAATGAGGAACTACATCTTAATGATGTCAGCTCTGATGATGAGCCTGCTCCCTTAAAAAAATCAAAGGGGAAAAAATCAACAACAAAAAAAAGTGGGAGTTGAGGTTGCTGGTATTGGGGATGATGCAAGGGACGCATGGGGGCATCAAAATAGGCCCAAGTCCCCAATCGTGGAGGAACTGACAGAAGCCATGCCGTCCCCGATAATGGAGGAGACGATAAAAGCCATGTCGTCCCCGATCGTGGAGGAGCTGGCAGAAGCCATGCCGAAAGTGGGGGATATTGGGTAAGCTAATTTTATTAGTTATGTTCTTCATCAATAATTTGTTATGTCTAGCAGATGTGGTTGTGTCTCGCTTTGAATAGAGGTTATGTCTTTTGTACTGAAAGTCTCATGTCTAATGTTGTTTAGTGGTTAGGTCTGCTACATTGTTCAGTTAGGTCTGGTGCAACAAAATGGTTGTGTCTCATTTTAAATAAAAGTTAGGTTTGTTGTAGTATATGTCTTATGTCTCATATTCTTAGATGGTTAGGTCTCATGTCTGTTATACTTATTTGTTCATGTTTATTGTGACAGGGTCATCAATGAGGCCACAACATTTGGGGATGCCAAGGGAGAGGATGAACTTGAATCCAACACGAATGAAATCATCCTCCGTGTTATAAATTAGAGGGTGGATGCACCAAGCTTTGACCTGCTTCTTAGTGCAGAGACACAACCATCCCTATTAACATTGGCATTATGGACTCCAAGATTAGGCCATGGTGTCAATGAATCAAACACTCCCGTGTCTACACGGCCACCCCAACCCTCTACACCACCACACCCATGCACCCCCCACCAACAACTTCCAGCCCTCAATGCCAACTTCCCCACCATCTTTAGACTAACCCCATACATGCGCTACCAGCACCACTGCCAGCAATTCCACAACCGCCTGCTTTTGCAAAATCCCTGCAAAACATCTACACGGACCAAAAAGTCCATGACGTGTTGTATGAATGGTGCATTAACAACACCAAATATACGGTTACAGACTTGTCTAGCAAGTCGTTCACGTTGGTGGACATAGATGCGTCCTGCATGAATCCCTCTACATATATTGAAGATACGGTAAAAATATTGCTCACCATTTTTCATGTTTGAGTTATTGATCTTGAAAATGAATATGTTAATTTATTTTTCTTTTTTCTTTTAATTTCAGTTTATGACTTATGTCACTTATGTCTTCAATAATGCTCCAGAATATTTCCCACGGAGCCATGATGTCTTCTGTTTGAGCCCCAACGTTGTCGTAAGTAAAATTATTTTTATTTTACTGGTTGTGTCTGAAATTACACACTGGTTGTGCCTGAAAATGAAAACTGGTTGTGTCTGAAAATTAAAACTAGTTGTATTTGAAAAATGTAAATTGGTTGTCTCAAAATGTAAACTTGTTGTGTCTCAAAATGTAAATTGGTTATGTCTCGAAATGTAAATGGTTGTGTCTGAAAATGTAAACTGGTTGTGTCTGATGCTGCAAAATGGTTGTGTCTGACGCTGCAAAATGGTTGTGTCTGAAAATGTAAATTGGTTGTGTCTAATATTGCAAAATGGTTGTGTCTCTGTACATATTTTGATTGTGTCTGCTTTTGATATGTTGTTATAGAATGGCTTATGAATGAAGCCGGGAAACAATGGATGGAAATGGCAAGTACACACCAATCTTTCCTGAATATGAAACTCACTTTTGGGAACCAACATTGGCAAAAGGGAAGCGATGGTTAAGAATAACTGTATTTGTCCTGTTTTAGTTGATTTATTTATTTATTTATTTATTTATTTTATTTCAATAATAAATTCCCAATTCTATTGCAAGTGATGGTCCTTTTTTGCCCGGACGAGCACGGGTGGTTGTTTGCAATTGACACTGTAACTCACAAACAATACTCCTTGTGCTCGCTCCACAGTGAATGCCCTACTGATGATAAGAAGAAGATCTACACCTTGGTTGTATGTATCTCTAACACATTTTTTTCTTTTTTTAATTTAAATTAATATACTCATTCAAGGACTAATTAAGAGAGACCCTCTTTCTTAGGGTGACTTAATTATAATGGCTAGCTTGACATGCATTATATGTGTGTGTGTGTGTGTGTTTGTTTGCGAGTAATTCATATAGGGAATGAAGTTACCTGAACACTAGTAGAGGGTGAGGAAGGTGAAACACCCTAGCTAGCTGCTTACGCGTACGTCGCAAACAATGCTCACTAGGTTGTTATCTGCTTTGGTTGGGGTTACTTTTAGCCCCTACTTTTAACTTTGAAAATATTTCTTACTTAGAAAATATGGACCGTTTGAAACTTTTTCTTTCTATACATATGTTATAAAATATGAGCCACGCGTCAGATAGAATTTATAATGCAAACGATAAAGCTTTATGCTCAGCGGGTAACTACTCGAACATGACAACATCAAAACCATAAGCAGACAAGTGGTCCATAACATGTATTCACAATTATTTACAAAGGTAATATCATAGTTAATACATACACGTAATTCCTCACAGTAGTACAATACATGGATCATGCTAATTAAGGGCCAATTGTAACATCGTTAGCCTAGTTCTTCCTATCCTATTTCTCGATTCATCTTCTTCGAGGCTGCCATGTCGTGTATCAAGCTGAGGTCCTGTCTTGGTCACTTGGAACCAAAAAGGAGCGGGGGTGAGAACTCTGCGTTCTCAGTAAGAAACCTTGGTCATCGCAATTAGTTTTTATTCTCAATTATGATTCCGCCGCTCAGGGGTCTCTAGATGTCACAGTTATGCTATATCCCTACTAGTTATTAATATCCCTACTAGTTCTGAGCAGCTACCTATATTACTAGGTGTTTGACGGAGTCTAGTCTTTCCATTACTAGGTCTTCTATTTTCTGCCCTAGCTCCTAGGGAATAAGTTCTCAATTAAACATACATCATTCATGGGATCATCCACACGCGATGTATTGTGCACCCTAGGACCTTCCACACGCGATATATTATGCACCCTAGGATCGTCCACACGCGATGCATTACGCACCCTAGGATTCCCGTCCACACGCGATGCCATCTGCACGTTAGGACTACCATCCACACGCGATGCCATCTACACCCTAGGACTGCCATTCACAATTCAAGATCCCATAAAACAACAAAACATACATAGTCGTATATCATTCATCCATATAGGAGACATATTTTCAAGTTCCATACCATTTCAAACATAATCCAACATATTCCCAACAACTATTTCTATAAATCACAAAGCAGTCATAAGTTCCATAATCAAACATAAGCAGTTACAGTTTATCAAGGAAGTAATCATGTCATAAAACCTAGGATAACCCAACATAAAACATAATCATGAGCATAGCTTGAACTATGGTGTATTAATGCTTTTCTGAAAACACTTTCTGTCAGAAATTAGTGATCAGAAACCGGAGAGGTCCAAGACCTTACCCCAAGGTTTTTGATAGCCCTACGATCATTTTTCATGTTTAAAAATTCAGATTCTGACCCCAACTGCACGAAATTACAGTTGTACCCTTTTTCCAAAATTACTATTTTGCCTCCGTAAACGCTCTGTTTTCTTTGGAATTTTAGTTCTCAAAAACCCAATAGACTCAAGACTTGCCCTTAAGGTTTTTGATAGTTCTAAACCCATATTTTCTGAAAATAAATCCAGTTTTTCAGTCCCAAGACGTGAAATTCCCTTTTGCCCTTATTTCCTAAAAACCCCGTTTTTGCCTGTTTGCTGAGAAATTCATCGGGACTCCAAAAATCATAAAATTTAACATCCCCACTCAAATTTTCATGTAGAATCCAAAAATAACATTAGTTTTCCTTGATAAAAATCTCAGCATACAGATCCCTTCAAAATCGTGTCATATACCCATTTCCGTCTTAGGCTCTCCTAAATTCTGACAGAATCACAGACACCACCAGCAGATCCAGACAATCATCAACAACATATATATACCAAGGTCACATAAAAGGAATCCTAACCACATATATATCTATCATATAACATAGCACAAACATCATCATACATCTTAAATCACATAGACAGTGATTATGTCGGTTTACCTACGTTTTCCCAGTTTTGGTGTTTCCTGAGGACTTCTAACTTGCTATGATGCCTCCTAAATCCTCTTGGGCTGAGTTTCTTCAAGCTTTCTCTAGGGATTTTGAGGGCTTTTGTGGGTTACGGTTAGGGGATTTTTGAAGAATCTAGACTGGGGTGATGTAGAAAGTCTCTGGGTTCTCGGTTTGACAGAATAATGGTTGATTGTGTAATCGGACAGAGCTTTGTTAAGGTTTTCTAATTTTTCCACAAAATTTCAAATTTGGGGGGTATTTATAGGCCTCTTGGCTAAATTCTCCTTTCCAATTTTGCCCTTGGGGCAAAATTTCCAAAATACCCTTATTTTGTATTTATGCTAAATGTCCTTGTCATGACTCACCATGTAACTCACCCGTCGTTTGACCTCTTTGACCACACTTGACTTCTTCTTGGCCATGTATGGCCTTTGTGTTTAGGCCACTTGTGTGGCCAAGAATTAAAGGTCTCCAGCAGATCAATTTTGATCCAATTTTATCGTTTCTGGTCCTAGTACTCCGCGTACGGCTGTTCTAAAAATATTCTAATCATGTCCTTGTGATCCCCTAATTTTTCTAAGGAAGGTTCTAGGTTCATTTAAGGTGTTTGTGAATTCTCGTCTGTAGCCATACCTTTTACGGATACTTTAGATGCGCGGTTGTATTTAGACGGCAGAAAGGGTTTGTTCTAGTATCTGTAGAATTTTTAGAAAATGTACAGAAATATTTCTACAGGAAATTTTAATTCTAATTGTTCATGATTCTAACGGCTCAACTGAAATTAGAAATATCTTAGACAATTATCTAGCGAAATTCTGCTAAGGAGAAAGCGGGATGTTACATGAAGGCGCCTTGACGGAAGCTTGAATGCTTGGTTGTGGGGTGTACCTGGCACCCTGACTCTCAAGTAAGCATAAGTGTTAGGTGAATTCTCTAGGAAGGGAATGAGTGATGCCTGAGGTCATGTGCTTTTATAGATGAGCTAGAATGCTAAGATAGAGATAAAGTGAGGAGAGTTCGCCTAACCGCTCCCTAGCTTATCTTTTCCCGCTTATCTAGCAGCTAGTTGCGGATTGGAGGAGGAAAAGTCGCAGCTATTTCCTTTTAGTTTTGTTGGGTCAGATCGGACTCAGAGTCTAGGGCTTGTGACCTTCTCCTCCTCTAGGCGTTGTGAAGCTCTCTCCTTTGGGTCAATGTGACCAGGTGGGGAGAGTTTCTTCTACTCCTTAGTGGACTAAGGCTCTTTGAACCTTTTAGAAAATGTGAGTTTTTCTCCCTCCTTAGAGAGTTAGAGCTCTTTGGACCTCCGATTTTTAGCCCATAACAATATTCTTCCACGTCTATAACTAATATGTATATCCCCAACTTTCCGACTCTCAATCAAGATATTTTCGTGGCTGAAATTTTCTTTTGTCTCTTATTCCACTATTTTTTTTTTAGGTTGCCTTCCCAGTATCCAAGGCTTAGCCTTGACTAATCCGAGTCGACTAGGGTCGTGCACCTAGCAATGGTGGGTGAGTTTCCTAGCGAGGATAACTGCTTATTCCACTATTTCTTTTAACAAAAGATTCAATTGTATAGAATTGAAGTGCTCAAGTCTAAAATTCTTGGTTAATATCATAAAATTTTATACTAATTTGTAAAAATGTAAATTTATTAAGTATAAGGTCTTACATTAACGATGTGACCAAATTTTGAACACATCCGGACCACTTTAATTATCAAGCTAAAATTGAATCTTGAATCAAGTAAATTTATAGTGTGTTTTGGAAAGCTATGAAAATAAACTTATTTTAATAATCATTTTTTTATATAATTGATTATATGAAAATTAATTTATGTTTAGATATTTAAAGTGGTTTAAAAATAATCTATTTTGTTTGGATTGTTTAAAAATAATCACTTTTATATGATAAATTATTAAAAAAATGTTATAAAAGTTGGTGAGAGAAAATAAATTGTCTTTATGAGAGTTGGTAAATTTGGTTAAAATGGATATAATAATATTTTAATAATAAAAACAAAATAGCTTTTAAAAAAAATCTCAAAATTTTAGATGCTAAAATTATTAAGAAAACAACTTTTTCCTATTGCCAAACATCTTTAATTTTACCAAAACAGCTTTTGTATAAAATATATATAAATAAAAATAAAAATAAAAAGCTGTTTTGGAGAGTTCCAAACACACACTATTTAAAGTCGTTGATTAAATTTTTCGTTTTTTTTTTTTTTGGTTTGGTCGTAATTGATTTGTTTTTCTTATGCGCACATACCATAATTTTAGATTTCACGGGTCATGATCACATGGGTCCACATAACCTTTTTAAATTGTAAGGTCCACCTGTTCTTCTCTCTCTATTTTCCCAAATTAAGGTCCACTTGTTTTTGAAACATAAGGGGAGAATTGTTAATTAACTTTTGTTTTCCTCTAACCCATTGGAACGGTATAACTACAATAAGCACACCAAATTGTAGTAGTTATTAAACAAATAAAGTTGTGATATTTGAATTTATTTTATAGGTGTACACTCAAATTTATTAGTTCAATTTAAAACTCAAATTTGCATGTTATTATGGAATAGCCTTAGAATATGTTGTTTGTTACTTCGTATGTTTTATTTTAATGGCCTAAAACTAAACATTATATATATATATATATATATATATATATATATATATTTAAGATAAAAAAATCTTAATAAATGCATAAAATAGTATGATTTGACAAAATTATTCTTATAAAAAAATATTTTTAATATAATTATTACTCTATTTACATTTACTATATTAATAAAGGTAATTATTAATACACACCTATGCTATTTTTCATTTTTAAGCATGTAAGAGTGTGCTGACTCATAATAGATAATAAGACCTAACTTTGTGGTTGTATATGACATAATCATATGGTTTATGAAGACAACTAATCATATGGTTTATGAAGACAACTTTTCTGTAAATACAGACACAGCCTTAGTTAACAAAATGACATAACATTTATGTTGATTTAGGCACAATCGATTTAAATAAACAAACATAACTTTTATTAAACTCAAACACAGCCTTGGATTACACATTAGTGAGCCTTAATTATTAGGAAGGTGTGCAACTGATGTACACTGTAAGGGTGTGCAAAATCGAGACTCTATTAATAAATGTTTCACTACAACTAAGAGTATGAATAAAAAAATAATTACATCTAAATATTATAAATGGGCATACATTTCGAAGCCTTAAAAAGTAAAAAAAATGAATAGTTAAAACAAAATTGATAGAATAATATAATAAGAATTTAAAATTTTACATTATCATTCAATCATATATTGACACATTGACAACATATATAATTGATCATCACATTCACTATTAAAAAGTCATCCCAAAAAAATAATTTAATTGAACAACTATATAAAAATCTTTAAGTGTCATGTCATCGAAAGTAAACTTATATAATACAACCATTTCCAAAGTTTTCAAGCATCTAAATTAAAAATCATCACAAAAAATTCAAGATATGAATTAAGAACCCCAGAAGTTTGGTACCGACTTTTTTTTGTTCTCTTTTAATACTCGTTAACACATAGTAAAGTTAAATTAAGTTATTTTAGAAAGTTAAATTAACACATCATCAAAAAAGTTAAACTACTTTAATTTGGAAACGGACAATTCTCTTTCTACCCTAATATATATACCACCCCACCATTTACTCCATATATAGGGAATAAGCTAAAAAGTGTGGGGATATCTTGCTCAAATAATTAGCATATATATTCGATTGGCACCTCAGCTTTGAAAGGCAAATAGCAGCTTCCTCCTTGTTTGCATCTAAAGTCAACATAATGCCAATTAACACACCACACCACACAGTCATTCCAAACCCAATGGCATGGCATGGAGCTTTTTCATTGATTCCTTCCCTCCCCTACTTATCAATCTTCCTCAACCATCACCTCATCTTAACCCCTCTCTACATATGGTCCCCATAATAATCCCATGATCACGATAGAGAAACCTTTTAAGAGTTTGAGAGAATGTAACTATTAATGAATTCGCGGCTAATTAGGGTCATTTTTGTTTCCTTCTAAGTGAGGACACAAATTAAGCTATATTATTCACCAACTTGTGGTTAACAGCTGTGATGCGATTCTAATAATAGTGTATACTAATTAAGAGTACAAACAACTAAGGATGATTCTTGACATGTTATCAGAGTCTTTGTTGAAAATTTTGTGCGTACTAACATAAGTTAATTGATAATTCAAATTAATTGGATGTCAAAGTAATTAGAGCATTTTGTTCAAATACAATTATTTTGTTATCACTATTGTTATTGTACCTAGTTTTGTTAAGCATTGCTTGTTAATGGATATAGTTTATGGGTTCTTGTGTTTGGATTTGTCATTATAGAAAGACTCGACCTATCAAGTTGTTTTACGCAGGGAGAATGTCATGCTCTTAACTATAAATAGGATGTCAGTTGCCCCAATTATACTAACACATACCGATATATTATAGAATAAGAGTAATAATCTCTCATAAACCCTATCATATTCACCATAACCATCCTTTGTGCTCAAGTTTCATTCTTTATCTTTATTTTTGTAATTAATGCATGTTCTTAGGTATGTAAATAATTACTTGTTTCTCGTTTACAACGTTTTTTTAACTCTACCCTTTTTCTCCAGGATATAATTGCGGTGTTGCAATTCCTCTTGTTGGGTTGTGAGCAATGGAAGTTTTGCTTAATTATATATATATATATATATATATATATATATATATATGTATATATATTAAATTTATGAGTTTACTTAAATTAAATTAAAAATATACTACAAATGTGTGTATTTGTCACTATTGAAATGGATCCTTGCTAGCCCTTTAATTTATTCTTCATATTTTTCCATCCATTTTTAATTTACTAACTTAATTTTTCTCTTATTCATCTCTTATAACAGTGATTAATGATCGTGATTTGAAATATATTATTACAGTAGTTACAAGCTATGGAGGATGATTATGTGAGAGAGATTACGCTTCTTAGTGAAACTGTTGAAAGCATTTTATTGGATTCGGATTTGGATGATAATGAGGATAATAAAGAGGATTTGCCTAATGTACCTGAAGAACCATCAAAAGAATTGAAGAGGAAAATAAGCTGCTCTACCTCTGATGTTTGGAATAGTTTTACCAAATTAAAAGATGAGAAAGATGGTAAACCAAGGTTCCAATGTAAGGGATATGGAAAAATTTACATAGTTGAGGATGGAGTGTGTGAGACTTTTACACTACAACGTCATACTCGTAAGTGCCACAAACTTCTAAAATTTGATAATGTAGGTTAAATGTTGATTAATGAGACGGGAAGATTAAGAGATAGGGCAGTTGATCCCAAGATTTTGCGTGAAATGATATCATATTGCATAGTTGAACATGTTCTCCCTTTCTCATTTGTTGAATATAAAAAGGTTAGGGAAATGATGAGGTATTTGAATGACGATGCAAAATTGAGATCTAGGAACACGGCTACAAGTGATGTTTGGAAACTCTATCTTTCAGAAAAAGAGAAGTTAAAAAACCTTTTAGTTAGTCTCCCTAATAGAATTTTCATAAATTTTGATTTATGGACATCTTGCACAACTGAAGATTATTTAACTTTGATTGCCCATTTTGTTGACCACAAGTGGAAGTTAAATAGCAAGAGACTCTCATTTTGCCTCCTCCACATTCAAGACATGAGTTATGCAACAAGTTGTTTGAGTTGTTGAGTGAATGGGGAATAGAAAACAAGATTTTCTCTATTACCTTAGATAGTGCGACATCCAATAACAGTTTGCAAGAATTACTCAAGGCAAATCTTAATGTAAGTCATGACTTGTTATGCAATGGTGGGTTCTTGCACGTGAAATGTGTTGCCCATGTATTGAACTTGATAATTCAAGAAGGCTTGAAAGTGGCTACTAATGTTTTGCATAATATTAGGGAGAGATCAAATATGTGAGAGCGTTGGAGGCAAGGAGTATCAATTTTAAGGAAATTGTCAAAGCACTTAATATTCCTTATGTTGGCTTGAACTTGGATGTACCTACAAGATGGAATTCCACATATTTGATGTTGGAATCTACTTTAAAGCTCAAGGGGCCTTTTCTTAGACTCATTTTGAAAGATAGAAATTATAGATGTTGTCCAATCATTGAAGAGTAGGCAAATTACTAATTTGATATCTGGACAATCCTATCCTACATCAAACTTATATTTTATACCAATTTGGAGCATTGAGTGTTTGTTGAGGGAAACTGCACAAAGTCATTGTGAAGAAATAAAGAACATGGCTGGACCTATGCAAGAAAAGTTTGATAAGTATTGGAGTGCATATTCTATAATTCTTGCTTTTGGGGCTATTCTTGATCCTCGTATGAAATTTCGTGTTTTGAAATATTGTTTTGAAAAAATTGATGGATCTACTAATGAAGAAAACTTGGAGAATATCAAGAAGAATTTGTACTCCATTTTTTTATGAATATTCAAGAAGTGGGGCACAAAATAATGCTTCTACAAGTTCAACTTCTCATATGAGGCATGCATCTCCTCTTTGAGTTGGATCCTCTAGAGAGAATGATCTACATGCACTTGATGTCCCTGATATAAAATTTAATATTTTTATTGTTTATTTTAGTATCATTTTTTTGTTGTTTTGAATTTTTCTAATCATTATGTTTTAATTGATGTAGGAGTTGAAAAGCTTTAATTTTCAACTTAATGATGCCAATAGAAAGTCTTCTTTGGATATTTATTTGGATGAGTCAAATCTTGATATGAATGCCTAAGTTGATGTATTAGAATATTGGAAGTCTCAAAGTCATCAATGGCATGGCTTGTGATGTACTTAGCATCTCAATCACTACAATGACATCTGAATCGTCCTTTAGCATTGACGTTCATGTTTTGAACAAGTATCGCAATTCCCTTCTCTCAAAAAATGTGCAAGCTCTTATTTATACTCATAGATGGATACGCGGGTTTAGTTTGGATGGTAATGTTTATTTCATATTATTTACACCTATTTACACTCTCTTGTATTAGGATATTATGTTTCTTACTTATATTTGAATGAAATGTATTTTTTTTCTTGGTATTAGAATATGGAGCTTGATTGTTTCTATTAATTGTAGATGATGATGATGAAATCCCCACAGAGGCAGAGAATGAGAAAGATAAGGAAAAAGATGATGGAAATATTTTATGATGGTAGTCATTTGATACTAACTAGTAACTACTAAGTTATACTTTTCTATTTCTTTTTTTTTATCTACTAACTTTGATATTTACACATGTATATAGGTGATGAGTTGTTGAACAAGAGTGAAAGATCTTCAATGAAGGCCTTGGATGATTGAACAATGAAGATCTTTTGATTGAACAAATATCAAAATTTTAAAAGTTTCATTTTGGACTCTAAATTTTATTTTGGAGTTTAAGAGTTTAGAGTTTAACTATTTGGACTTATAATTGAGCGTGTTTAACTATTTGTTATTCTTAACTACTTGACTATATTTATATTGCTATACAGCTGAAGTGCTATGACATAGATATTGATAAATTTTGCATTCCATTCCTTTAATGAGTGCCTACACCCTACAAGTTGATATATAGTTTCAAACCTTGTTTATTATTGATTAGTCTTCGAGAAAGAGTTCCAATTGTGTTTTTGATCAATAACATAACAATACTCATATCAATGTTATATGTCGTCATTTAATTAATGAAAGTTGTATTAATTCATGAATCGATTTCAAATAGCATTTGATAGCTTTCAAGCAAGATAGTTGAAGGAACAAAAAAAATAATATAATCTCATAACCAACCATTTAAACTATTTCTTTCCGATTAATTAAAATGATCGCGCATACTTATCCACAACTTTGTATTTAAAACCATAGAGAATAGACCAAAATTTTGATTTTTTCAAAGGGCTAGCGGACTGGCCCGTTTAAGCCCGCAAATTGACCATAAACGAGGGTCGTTTATGGTCACCCCTACTTAAAAATAAAGTCAAGATAACATTTATAAAATTAAAATAACTCTCCCTTTTAAACTAATTTTTGAGATTGAGTTAAGTCAATTCAATTATCAAGAACTAACCTTAATGAAAGAGTTTCATGCAACTTCAACCTCTTAATCAGTAATGGCAGATTATAGTCTTTAAAATAAAATAATTTATTTTTAAAACATAAGCCATCCTCGTTAGAGAATCATTCAGTTCTTCAAAACGGATATATTCAATGGACTTAAAAAGTCTATGATATACATTAAAGACAAAATAAAATCGAGCTATATATTATTCAAATAAAAAAAAAAGGTCGTGGGTCATGCCTCAAGCTCTTAGAAGTGGTTAGAATTGAAAATGTAGCTTATAGCCTAGCTTTGCTTGCTAGCTTGACATATATACAATTACAACCAAACCCATGATATGTGATCACAACATATGAGCTCTATCCCTATTCATTATCTATTTGTCTATTGATGATATATAAACGGTTGGCTTTGCATCGTAGTCGTGGTTGCCAATAATCCTTTCCTTTGTAGCCAACGGTGCCAGTCTCTCTCTTTTGCGTCTGAATGATCCCCCTCCTGAAATTATAATTTTTTGCTTTCTTCAATATGTGACGTAATTTGTTTGTTCACCAAGAAACATTGAAAAGTTGAGATAAGAAAATTTAAGATTGCTACTCTAGCTCATCGGTCCCTATATGCTTATCTATTTGTGCTCATATATGCCCCATCATGTCAAACAAATTAACAAAAGCTTTGATGGCTTGGGGCTCATATGGACAGTGAATTATAAAAATGAAGCTGAAAACGCCCACAATTATATTAGCAAAAATCAAAGGTCTATTTAGAGCAACTTAATTAAATTTATTGCTTTGTGACTAGCTAACAAAGTGACTTATACCCAACCCCCCTCCCGAAATAAAATAAAATAAAATAAAATAATAATAACATATGGATATATACTGTGCATTACTTTTAAAATTAATGGTAAATTATATTGACATCACTTAAGTGATAATGCATACGGACGAATCCCGTGTCCTTATATAATTTTAACACATATTAGTGTGATATTTTTTGTCCATTTTTTTAAGAAAACTAATACAAATAATCTACATAACAGTAGTTGAATCAATAAAAACTAGGTTGATTCTCACATGTTCCAATGAAATAAATATCGAATCCTATCAAAGTTGTCTATTTTTTTTTTATAATCTTTAGAATTAAATTCATTAATTTTTGTTATTGTTTTATGTTCTATATGATCGTAACAATTTTTTCATTAGTCAAATCATTAAACAAGTTAACTTATAAGATGTTTAGTGATTTACGGACCATTTTGAGTTTACCATATACCTCTTTATGAATATTATATTAAAAATTATTAATTTATTACATTAGATCATATAACACATCAATATCACAGGTTAAATTATGAATTGATAACAAAACGAACGAATTTAGTTATTAAAAATGGACATATTCAATCAAAGGGAATAAGTATTTACCCCTTTAGACATATAAAAAATCACCTAAAAATTATTGATCCTAATTAACAATCACACTCACACACATTTTTTTAATGACAATATTAAGACGGAAATTTTTTTATTAGTCATCAAATAAATTTAATTATTTATTTATTATACATATTTAATCAAAAATTTATTAAAAAATAAATTACATAAAAGCATCCAACAAAATTAATTTCTTTTAAGATAAAAAACTAATTATAAATAATTCTGTAATTCAATGTATTTTGTAATCCATTATGCACAAGTTTTTAGATTTTTTTTTTTGGAGCAAAAACTTTTTGTAAAAGTAACATTAGTGGCAAAATGAATGAACTCATGATAATTATAGGTAGTGTCAGTCAGGTTAAACAGGCTAAACCAGATGGGGGTGGTGCCTATTAGTATTAGTAAGATAAAAATCCTATGCGCATGCTGATGAGGAAATTTCAGATGTCTCATAAAAAATATTCATCTTATCAGTAATTAGATCAGTGATGCATGATGTGATAGGTACAGTACTATTATTACCAAGAATGTACGGATGCCTGTTTCACCATCCGTTGGATACTAGAGGATCTTACCCCAGTTCCGTTGTCCACTGCCTTCAGTACAATTCTACAATACCATTGATATTTTATTTCTAAAAAGAGAAATAAGAATCATACTCTTTTATCTCAACTTCTCCTATTACTCATCGTGTGTATTAGATGATTAAAATGATAAATTAGATTCAAAGATAGCCCTCTCAAACCTTTCTCTTCTATAATTTTTATGTTGTGCTAACCATTGAATAAATTAAAAGATAAATGTAATTAATATCTTAAAATCATTAAAAAATAAATAATTTTTATTTTAATCTTTACTATGAATACAAGGGTTGAAAATTTTAATCACTCCTTAATCACGTTATTATTAGTGGTGGGGTTGGAGGTTGCATATGTGGAGAGTGAGAGTAATTTTTAAATTGTTTATTTCTTTTGTCAAGAAACTATGTTAAATAAGAAATAATTGTATTTTGAGCTTTTTTTTTTATGGGGTAGTTTTGTAATTAGCTTAAGGAGTGGTGGGTAACAAAAAATGAGAAATAGAAAGCGAGCAGAGCAGTGTACATAAATGTCCTTTAATTATAATGATATGTGAATTAATAAAATAAAACTATGGACAAACATAAAAATATAAATTAGAGACCAAAAGTTAATTTTTTTTCCTACAAAATTAGTGTAAATTATTATTTTACGTCTCTTTCTATATACTTTATGTCCCAATATACTTTTCTATTTTAATAAGTGGTTATTTTCTCTCAATAACTTCACTCACAAAATAAAACTACCTATTTTTTTTTTATGTTGTTCCTTAGGACACCCCATTTGCTAATTAATAATTAAGAAGATATTAAAAAAATTATTAGATAAATAAATTATTTAAGTAATACAAAATACTTTATTATACTTACCACAACTTGCTTTTGAAAGGTTGCAGTTGCAAGTTTTCTTTTTTCGTTTGACAAGGCAAACACATCGAATGCGATCAAATTAAATTTATCAACTTAACAATACTAGAACGTAACATCATTTCATTCTATTCCACACCATATTCCATTCAATCTAAAAAGAGACGTGTAACCCATTGCAACCGTTCCTCAATCGTTCCAAAGGATGCTTAAATTCAATGGAGAGACACAAATATTCAAACGAAGAAATCACAATATATTTGCTTAACTAAATGACGACACAAGTATTCAAAGGAAAAATAATCACAAGATACCTGCTCAACCAACTCAATTATATATTTTAGACAAGGAATTTAATTGCAACATAGACAAATTTGATTGCACAGCACAATCTCTAGAAGGGGATCGATGTATATATGCAGCCCCCCCCCCCCAAACACCATACGGATGAGATGGAGAATAAGGGGCCTAAATAAAAGTTGTGCCCAGTAAAGTAATGTAATGAATGTGTGGGAAGTACAGGGGGTTGAGTTTTTGTGTGATAAATTTTTGTGCGATCTTGGATCCTAAAACTTGCTTATGTTTCTCCGATTTTTTTTATGCATTATCAGAAATTAAACTCTTAATTAAATGTTTAAAGAATTCAATCATTTATTAATTGTGTTTGTCAATTGGACTTTGTTAATAGTTTGATTTATTCTTTAAACCATACATAAAATACTGTTTAATACATAATCATAAACTATTCAAAGTAACGTTTTGTCGCACAAGAATTTTCATATAGAAGGAGATAACTAATTTTCATTATTGAAATTACATATATCTAAAATTTATTAGAATTCATCTAATTTGAATTAATCAGAGCTGATCCAGTTACTTTTTCAAAGTTAATTTTTCCGAGATTTTGTTTAAGGAAATAGCTAGGTTTGATTCTTTGCTGCACAATTCAAATACCGAGAGAGTGTGTGTCCCACCACCACCTCCCCCACACACATTTTGATGTTGAGTTTCTTCATTACCTCTCACGAGTCCCTTTTTATTCGCCTTATTTTCTCTGTGCGGGGCTGATGCCTCTTGTGACTGCCATTATATATACACACACACATATATATACACATCATCATCGTTCATCATCGATCAGAAAAACGGAAGGCAGTAGTGTGTACTAACGCAATTTGGCCTCATAAATATTATAGCTAGCATCGCCTACCTTCCCTCCCATCCTACACTGACAATTCCATAAATAATTTGATACAATTACGTACACTGTTTGTTAGACCATGTTTTTTGAACATATCTACTAGGCATTTTCGAGGTGGACCACCCAGGCATGGCTCCTCATTATTTTGTTTCCATTCGTGTTGAATATGTAAATATCTTAGGGCGGTATAGTATATGTGTAGGTAGTTTTCTGCAAAAAGCTTTCGTGTTATTTTTGGTGGTGGGTGAAGAATCGTGTATAGCAGGATAGATTATGAGCTGTGTTAAATAGCGTGACGCCATATTGCACGAAAATGGGCGACAAACATTCAAACCGTAGTTAAATTACAAAGTATATATACTAAAATGTGGTGTTTTAAAAATGATCAGAATGTGATAATTTTGTATAAATCGCCATAATTCATGGCTATTTACTTAATTATGCAGCATCCAGGAAATGAGCAAATAAATTGCCTCAACTTTACATTGCCAATCCTACCAAGACCAAAGTGTGTTAATGTTGATGGAATTCCATACTCACAAGGACGGTTGTTGCCATCTCCTGTGCCGATTGTATGCTTTTACTATTTTTATTATTATTTTTGTTAACAAATCGCTATGAGATTTGGCAACTTTAAAAATGTTATTTGTACATCTTAAAAGTAATCACATAATAAAATAGAGAAACAATCATTATAGAATAAATAAATAAATATTATAGAAAAAATAAACATTATTAAATATAGAAAATGAGTAATATTAAACACATGTGTATATGGACACGCAGAAATATTTGATGACAATATTTGTTCCTTTGTTTTGTAGCAATATTAAATTTACATGTGCATGGACACACAAAAATGTTTAGTAACAATGTTTATTTCGTTGTTGTGTAATGTTTATTTCTCTATTTTATAATATTTGTTTCTTCGTTAGGGGAATATTAAGTGACTTTTTTTAAGTGTAAATAAATGAATTATGGCGATTTAAATAAATTCTGATTTTTTTAATAATTATTTTTAATAAATTACCTTTGCACATTTAGAAGGAAAAGAATACCACAATCTTGTAATTTCTTATTAAAACTACCACAATCTAGTATTTTATTTATCAAATTACCACACCTAACTTTTTTAAACCTAGTTTTAAGTTGAAACCAAAAAAAAAGGTAAAATATAAAAAGAAAAAATGAAAACAACGGTGCTCAGGTTTTCTAGTATAAGTCGCGCATGACTTTGTCTATGTGAACATCATTTCTGATTCAAAAAATGATCTTTGGTTCAACAGTTTTGTCGAGCAAATTGCAAGATATTCCATTGACCGTCTATTAATATTTAGTTTTTTAATTATTTATTTGTTATTTCTTTAATATTTGTATTTCACACTAAATAATTTCAAAAAATTACTTAGTGCAAACGCAAAATATTATTTTAAAAAAAGACAGGCGATTATGGCGTTCTAAGTAAAGAACATGAGTGTGAATTTGCAATTGTAAGAAGTGGGGAAGTAAAACTAAAATAATTTTATTAACAATCACCGAATGGTGATTTTTTATTACAAAATCCTTGCGAAAGCGAAGGACTAAAGAGCAAGTAATAGCAAGAAAGAAAGGCAGAAAAGATGGTAAAGAGCTACGACTACGAACTACTCCTACTCCTACTAAAGTAAAAAATAAATGCAGAAAAAATAAAAGAGGAGGTGATTTACGTTTGGTTTCCGCGTACTGTTGATTGCCGACCGGGGACTTATGCAAGTGTTGGTAAATCAATAAACCACCCTTAGATTCGTCCCTGAGCTCTCTATTTATAGAGTTTCAGGGCTCTAAACTGTCGTTTTCCTACTTTGGCGACGGTTACTACTCGACCTGTAGTGGCCCGAGAAATTCGGGTCATTTACTATTGCATCCGTGACACGTTCATGTGATGGTTTCCTCGTCACGTTCCCTTATTGTGCGTGTCAAATCTCTGAAAATGGGTAGTTATTACTCTTCATGCGCCACGTCATATGGGAGTTATCTTCGTATTCAGAATTGTTAACTGTTCCTTCCCAAAAGACTTTTCTTCGAATTGTATCACATTTTTTTGCCAAGTCTAAGATTATGTCGCAATATTCCTCCCCTAACACTTTGAATAACAACTCTCTAATGTATTGTTGTGTATATGTAGAGCAGTATCTGTGGAGCTATTCATCAATGTCCTTTCCGATTAAGCTCTTTCCTATTAATAAAAAGGAAAAAAGGAACTATATGTTAACCATCTAAAAAAAAAAACTATATGACAACGTTGAATTGGCTTCGTTTAGTTGCTAGCTCCCTCCATGTACGTATATAGGTTATAATCACGAGTGAGTCATCAATCTAAAAAGAAATATTGCGCAGTATATTCTTTTTGGTTCATGCCGCGAATTAATTCAATATAATCACACATATATAAATCAAAAATGGGAAAGCTGTTACACAGGGGCACGCGGCAACAGAAGACGTGAGGAGAAGTGGGAGAAAGAAGCAACCAAATACGAAGTGGAAGGATTACCTACTTGGGGAAGGCATGAGTATAGTGAGTCTCTCTTCTTCCCCCTTGTGATTCTTTCTTGCTCATCTCTTCTCTACTCTGTCTTACGCGTCCTCCTTGCAGGTGGGTGCCGAGACCTCTAGTGACTCTTGGAGCTCAACCCAAGCTGACGGTCCTTTATCCCATTTGGGTAAGCTCGCTGGGAGGTCGTCAGCAGTGGTGATCGGGCCCGGAGTGGTCCTGTGCTCGCAGTAGCAGAAGCCTTTGTTCCCAATTCCTGAAGTTGCCTTGTTTTCTCTTCACCAACTCCTTGCTATTCCATTTGCTTTTTGTTTGAGTTACTTCTTGTTGGTGATAGGTTAAACAATGAATTCAGAGAAAACAACAACAGAAACGTAAAACGAAACATAAATTTGTTCACGCACTTCACATTGGCTACGTCTGCGACTGTAAAGCAGCTACAATTCCTTCTTATTGCATCAGTTTTGAATGCAGAAACAATAAGATACAAGGTTCCTCTTACAATTTCCAGAAGTAACTATTTATAGGGTAACAACCAAACCCTATTAAATACTCAAAAAAATCCCCCAAACCTAGAAAATGAGCCATAATTCTCAACATTTCTTTAGCTGAACTAGGGGTACTTTGCATCTATTGATAGACTTATTTGCCCCATATTACCGTTACATATTATTATTATTATTATTATTATTATTATTATTAATTAGTTGAATCATGACCAGAAACGCATATTGTATATATACAAGAATGGCAAGGAATAGAAAGTTGAAAAAAATTGATACTAAAAGCACTTAGCTCGTGAGAGGGAGGTGTCTAAGATGGAAAAAGCAATATATTTCTTTTTCCTCTAAATGATGGAAAATATTAAAGACAATGGCATCTAGCTATAGCCGATATAGGTAGTGGATTAGACTGTGCGGAGAGTGGTGACGGTGTAGCTAAACAAAGTTGTTGCCATATGCACACAAAAGAATATAAAAAATATTAATTGTGATGCAAAGAAATACTATAATAAGAAAGACAAAGTGAAGGACCCTGAAGGAAAAGCGACAAACCTGAAAAATTGAAAGCATAATTTTTTTCATTTTGGGGTTGGAAAAGTGTGTGGTGTGGGTCAAGAAAAATAGGGGGCTAGTGGATGGATCAAGACTAAAGAACAATGTTAAGCAAAGTTGTTGTCTTCAACCAAGAAAAATGCGCTTCGCTTCACAAGTCATAAACCACCTCTCGAAAGATGACTACTATTAATATTTTTTATATATTTTTTATACACTATAAATTTTTATACTTTTCTTGATATGATAATTATTTTTATTTATACTCACCTTAACTATATAAAATAAATTCATTTCATCCTTGTCCTTGATTTGTTGAACGCCATGAACAGAACATGGGCGCCCCTCATTTTGTTCTTATTTCTACTATGATTGTTACAAATAATTTGGATTACTCTAGATGCAACCCGTAACTCTAACTTTAGTATGATTTGAGAACTATCAAGGTAGATAAAAACTTCACTGACAATAGTGATGTTTTTGAATAGGCAGAGATCATAATTGCAAAAACCACTCCAAAATTAAACCAAGACAATGTATGTCCAATTAACATGAGGTGATATAGAGCTACAATATACTAGAACATGAATATAGTTCATACTTATATGCTCGGAGTTGATGGCTCTTAATCAATCTATTGGGTTCTTTTTGTATCCATGACTGGGATCATCATAAAGCTAATTATGTCTCATGTGAGTAAAGGTGTGCATGATGTCTCATGAAGGATAAATGGGTTACATATTCTTCAAAAGTGTATATCAAAGCTCAAGCTACTTCATGAGGTTTGAGCCTTGAGTCCTAACCATTGGGTCGAATCTTAAGCATGCGAAAGTGAGCCGATGTTATCTCAGACATTTGAGATGCATCTCGAACTCAAGAATGAATCGTAACTGATAAAATTAAACATTATTGTAACTATTTGCAAAACAAATACTTTTACAACCTGTTTGGAACCTATTAATAACATAGAATTGAATTGTGTTTGGAATGAACAATAAAATAAACAATTGAATTCAATTTTTTTTTTAATTTTATCCATAAACTCTTCCAATAATTCTTTTTTCCTTTTTCCCTTCTCTCGCAAGCTCTCTCCCTTTCTTAGACTAACTACTGTCTTTAACAAACAAAGTCACTATTGTTACATAACAACGAACAAAATTTCGTTCTCTTGGGCATAAACAAGTAAAACTGAAAAAAAAATCGATCAAATTAAAGTTTGGTCACAAACACTCACTACTCTCAATAGCTAAAAAGTTAAGGCATTTAACTTAAGATATACAATACAACATTAGATAAGAGATGTTAACAAAGAAATAAAGAAAAAAAAAGAAGAAAGAAAGAAAAAGCACAACCTTATAAAAAAATATTAAAAATTCTCATCAATCTTAAACACGTGGACACCACTATTGTTCAAATTAGCAACCATAGAAACCTTATGATATTTCCCAATGTGACAAAGCAAAGCATATAGGAGAGAGAGAGTGTTGAGATGGAGGGGAGAGAGAGAGAAGGGAAGATAAAAGTATTTTTTATTTTTACTTGTTGAAATAAAAATAAATAAATAAAAAATTACAAATCAGACTTATTTGAATTTAATTTACTCTAGGTTAAAATATGATAATTTAATATTTTTATCAATTCAATTTATGAATATTATTGTCTACTAAAATAAGGAATTAAATTACAATTCTCAAAGCAAGTAAATTCCAGATCATTCCAAAGATGCTGATAATGTTATTGTTTGATTTTGAAGATTTTCTAGCAAACGCAACACGCTGTAGAGCTTGCGATATACTCCAAACATTTGGGTCAGACCAGACCAGAAGTAAGAGAAAGTAAAAGAAATTGAATATTGATGAAATCGGTTTTCCAATTTCCATTATGCGTATCTCAAAAAATCCAGTGATAAATTTTAGTGTCAACCCAAACCCCAAGAACAAGTTCACCAACCAGCGTCGAGAGACCAAAACCAAAAATAGAGCTTTCAATGGACATGCATGTCTAGCTAGCATAATGATGATGATCACTGAAATGGCTCCGCGTCCCCTTCCGATTTTAGTTTTTACTGTTTACTGTAAGAAAACAAAAACCACCCGTTTGAATCGCGGCTCTTCACGCAATACTTACTCAACCAACTTCAATGCATTTCATATTAGTCATTCGTTAAGGGGAAGTGTAGAACCACGTGAAGGAATCATGTTATTTGATTTCTATTCTAATGCATTGAAATTTAAAAATTGAAGCTCTCAATTAGAAATTGATTTATTGTCATGTATTATCAAGTGTGATACATTATTATTAATTAATGAAATAAGTCTTATAAATGGCATAAATAATAAAATGTTACATGTGACAAAAAAATTCAATTTATATGATTCACATCTTTTAAATTTAGTAATTTCACACATTAAATGTACCTTACTTTATAGTCTATATTTACGAAAACAAATGTTTATTTGTATAATTATGAAGTCTTCCAAAAGCTTAACAAGATGTTATTTGTATTTTTTTTTTTACACAAAACACTATTAATTTATTATTTATTTGTGATTACATAATATTTCAATAAAATAAATTCTATTAAAATTTTATAAATAAAAGTGGAATTTTTTACTATACTGTCTCTGTTAGTAAAACATATTACCAAAATGTCACTGTTTCAAAACATATTATAGGAATACACTTGTTTCAGACAACATGGCAGGCGAGTCTGTATGACAAGGTCACGCAGAATTTGCCAACTCGTTAGGCGAATATGAGTGAAATTCGCCAATTCGTTAGGTGAATATGAGTTGAATTCGCCAATCCGTTAGGTGAATATGAGTTGAATTCGCCAACTGGTTGGGCGAATATGAGTTGAATTCGCCAACTCGTTAGACAAATATGAGTTGAATTTGTTAGCTTTACTTTAATTTGATTTTTTTACTAATGATTGTTATTTTTAATTCTGTTATTTTAATTTTATGTAACATACTTTTAACTTATGTGTTTTTATTATATTTGATTTTACATAAATGTGCAACTCTTGTTCTTATTTGAAACCTAAATGTTGTATCACAGACATGACAACCATAAACTACATGAATGACTTAACATCTAGCCCTAACATTTGGCATGTGAAATCGTTTGCTTCTAGTGATCATAAATGGCATATTAATTGAATCGCTTCCACAAATTATCAAGAATAAAAGGTTCTAATATAATAATTATCCTTACGATTGTTCAAATCTTAAAATTAAAAATTTAAAACACAACCCCCATTGCCCTACATAAAGCATCCTAAACCCTAAAAACTTCTTTAGTTATTATTCAAAACAAGTAAAATTAGTAAAAAGACTATAGCCGAACCAATTTTTAAAATTACCATTTTTCAAAGTCAAAGTAAGACTAGTAATCTTATTTAAGCCAAATACAAAATCATGATCACTGTAAGACAAATTCAATGCATGATTTAATGTAAAATCAAAAGATGAGAGAATTCAACCCAAATTCGCCAAACCAATTGGCGAATTCAACCCACATAAGCCTAACTAGTTGGCGAATTCAACACATATTCGCTTATTGAGTTGGCGAATTCACATCATATTCGCCTAACGAGTTGGCGAATTCTACATGGCGTTGCCACACGGATTTGTCTGCCATGTTATCCGAAACAGATGCATTCCTATAATATGTTTTGAAATAGTGATATTTTAATAATATGTTTTACTAATAGGATAATACAGTAAAAAAAACTCTAAAAATTGAGTCAAACGCATAATCTGATATCTAATAAATACAAATGCTTACACAAACCAGGAAAGCCACAAGGCAAAGCAGACAGGCTGTACTCTGCCTTATTGACTGACTGTATAAGCACTAAGATTGTGCAAGAAAGAAAAACAAAACAGCGCACATAGAGATGGATAAAAGGAGGATCTGTCTTGATTGAGAGGGTTAAGAAAACTATGCCTACATATAATCATGAATAGAGAGAGATCAGTCATATTTGCCGTGCAGGGCTGTAAAAGAATAATTAAAAAATTAAAAAAAATGTAAAAATAGT
>QANU01015964.1:923842-1085069 GCA_003254905.1 Nissolia schottii
AAAAAAAAATTACATTAATAAGGTTCAGCATTATGTTTTCAGTGAATGGTTCACCGTACACATTTTGAACCATTTTAGACTATCAATGCACTAACTTTTTAATGGTTGAAATCAAAATTGAATTATAGATAATATTATTCGTTTGGAGAAAACATTATTGATATCTGAATAACACGTAAAGGATGCTTAATTTTTTTGGGTAGGTTCCTTTTTTTTTTAAATATGTTTGAAATCAAAGTTTTAAAGAGATAGAAATGAAGCTTTGAATTAGTTCAACCCAAAATTAGTCTTTGTTTTGTCGAAAAAAGAATGCGCAACAAAATAGTCAATTTTGTTGTAGCTAAATCATGTCAGGTTTGAAAGATTCTTCTCTCGCTGCTTGTGCATGCGTTACTTTGGGGGATTAAAATTTGATACGTTAGTTTTGGCTAATTTGAAATCGCCATACATGAAATCCATTCCAGAAACAAAAAAAATTAGCAAAAGAAGATTAAAATCAATATATATAGTCCAACGATTTAAGCAACTAGTTCGGGGATAGTCGGATCTGTTCATCAATTTACAAGATAAGAGTTATACAAGGACACAGCTAGCAGTTAGGTTTGAACATGCAAAAATAAAATTCAACGTAGCTTTACCATTAAACATTGATTTCAAGGTCTAAAGACTAAAAATAAGAATGATATAAAGCTAAAAACGATAAAGAAACGCGGGGATGGAAAGCGTAGTTATATAAATTGAATTTCGTTTAATTGGTTTCAAATACAAATTTCCTCTTTTGGAAGAATCTATTACTATTAATGTAGGGGATATTTTCAAGTAATTATTTTTCGCACACAAATTTAAATTTCTAAAATTATCCAGTATATTTACATTCCACTATTTATTTGCTTTTGGTTCCACGTTTTAGTCTAACAAAAAGGTTTTCGTTTTATGAAAGCTCTTTTCAGTTTTTATTATTTCAAAAAATGTTCATTGTTAAATTTTTTATTTTATTAAACCTCTTTTTTTTATCTTTCTTTCATGTTCCTAATTATATTTATGTTCACAATTAATTCAATACTTAAGGCACACTCGTCCTAATTAAGCGGTTTGTAAAAATTATTTATCTTTCAAACAGTGGATTAAGGAGGCAATAAAACTTTATAAAAGAAAAAAAAAACCATAATTTGCATTGTATTCACATTTTCTTTTAAAACTCTAATGAGTTGTCATGATATGCAAATATACATAAAAAGAATATTGCTCATACATACGACATAAAATAAAATCGGTGGTAAAACGCCTACTTTTCAAGCTTTTAAAAAATTAAGAGTGACATAATAATATAGCAAAAATTTGAAGAGGCTGATCGAGTTAGCATATAGGTCAATGGCAAAAGATGTAGGTGATTGATTTTATCAGATTTCTGTAAACTAAAAAATATGTATTCCACGTGGGAATGGCCCATTTTTAATGAGAAGTTCTGAAACTTTCCACGTTTAAAAAAAAAAAACCAAATAATAGAAATTATGGTAGGATCACATAGCACTTAAGTAAATTTATATTCCATTATGATAACACGCAAAATTCTTACATGTTTTTGGAAGTAAAAGTTTTTTTTTTCACTTTATTTTATTGAATATCTTTATTTGTAAATCAGTATTATAGGTCACAGTACTAATGAGTAATACATCCAATAGGAGAGAGTAAAAAAAAAATCAAGCTCCTACTATCCTAAGAATTTTGCATAATAACACTGTAGCTTGTCTCCACTGATCATATTTGAAATATGATTGTATTATTAAATCAAAAATGTTTCATGTACACCCAATATCCATACACCTGTATATATACCACCGTTTTATATGGTTTCACTGTTTATTAATACGAAATACAGTAGACTTTCCGTATTTAGAAAATACGTAATTCCACGCGCACTCTAATTGTAACAGAATCTGATACGTAATGGTTTCTCAACCATATCGCAACGGCATCTTCCATATCCACCTCTAAAATAAAAACGCTAGCTTCATGGAATTCAAAATCTTCCATAACCACCTCTGAACCAAAACGCGAGCTCCATGGAAACCATAATCCTCCATGAAAATCAAAGTCGTGAGTGCAATTCCCCAATCAAAGCGTATACAATCGTAATCTTATTTGGTTAGTGATAAAAAATGACAATACAAGAATCTGTGACAATTTTTCGTCATTTTTTCATGAATTCCATGGAAAGTTTTGGATTTGGTGATGTTGCTGTGAAATTACAGTATTCTGAAGTTTTATAACACAGAAAATAAAATGTACAAACTTTATATGGGCATAAACACAAACATTAAGTGGACATACGTGCAAACATTATTCACATGTTATCCACATGGCCACAGAAGTGTTTTTGTTGAGAGAGATGATGTACATTTTGGCACATTCTCAATATTTCAACAAATAATCCATAAAACACTACAATTTTTTGACACATTGAATTTTTATTTACTATAATGATTAAATATTAGATTGTGTGATATATTCATTATTTGTGTGTCACAAATGCATAAAAATGCAGAATCTAGTATAGTACAAACTTTAAGTGGGCATATGTGCAAACATTAAGCGTAGGGGTGAACATGGGTTGGATCCGACCCGCCGATCAGACTCAACCCAACCCGCAGCGGGTCAGCGAGTCGAACCCAACTAATTCGCCATATATACGGGTCGAGTTTCAGATCCAAAATCTTGGATCCGACCCGACCCGCCGACCCGCCTACCCGCCCTTATTATTATTATCATTATATACCCAATATCCCTTCCTTTTCCTTTTCAGTTTTCAGACTACCCCTCTTCCTTTCCCCTTTCCTCTTCCTTTCCCTTTCCTCTTTCCTCTTCAATCTCCAGACTTCAATACCCCAGACCCAAGTACCCCTCTTCCTTTCCCCTTTCCTCTTCCTTTGCCTTTCCTCTTTCCTCTTCCTTACACAGACACGCACACCCCCCTCTCCCACTGCAACTTCAACCACGTCTCCTCCATTTCCTCCGCAACCTCTGCAACCTCCACTTCTGTGTCTTCTTCGGCCAACCCTCCTCTCCGACCGCCCTGCCCCTGCCCTCTCTGCCAGGACTGGAGCAGCCTCAACGCCCTCATCAGCCGCCTCCGCGCCTCCTACGAGGAGAACAGTGGCTCCCCCGACTCCAACCCCTTTGGCAGTGGCCCCACTCATCTGCATCTCAGATCTCCTCTCATCCTCATCTCAGATCTCATCTCATCTCATCTCCTAAATTTTTTTTCTGTTTTTATTTGTTTCCTTTTTGTTATGATTTGGTTGTGTTCTGGGTATGTGATTATTGTAGGAATAAACGGTTGTGTTCTGATTTTTGCAAATTTTTGTGCTCTGATTTTGTTCATATTCTTTCTCTTCTGAGCTATGGGAGCGGATGACGGGTGTGGTGGGTACCCTTTGAAAAAATGGAAATTTTATCCGACCCAACCCGCCCGCTGATAAGCGAGTCGGATCATTGACATGGGCGGGTTTTACCCGACCCGACCCATGTGCACCCCTAATTAAACGGATGTATGCGCAAACATTATTCACAGCCACAAAAATGTCTTTGTTTTTAAGAATAAGGATGTGCATTTTGGCACATTCTCAACTTTTCAACAAATAATCCATAAAACATTATAAACTTTTTTGACACAAATTGAATTTTTATTTATTATAATGATTAAATATTAGATGGTGTGATATAATCATTATTTATGTGTTACAAATGCATAAAAATACAGAATCTGATATTGTACAAACTTTAAATAGGCATATGTGCAAACATTAAGTGGACGTATGTGCAAACATTATCCACAGACACAAAAATGTCTTTGTTTTTAAGAATAAGGATGTGCATTTTGGCACATTCTCAACTTTTCAACAAATAATCCACAAAACATTATAAACATTTTTGACACAAATTGAATTTTTATTTATTATAATGATTAAATATTAGATGGTGTGATATAATCATTATTTATGTGTTACAAATGCATAAAAATACAGAATCTGATATTGTACAAACTTTAAATAGGCATATGTGCAAACATTAAGTGGACGTATGTGCAAACATTATCCACAGACACAAAAATGTCTTTGTTTTTAAGAATAAGGATGTGCATTTTGGCACATTCTCAACTTTTCAACAAATAATCCACAAAACATTATAAACATTTTTTGACACAAATTGAATTTTTATTTACTATAATGATTAAATATTAGATGGTGTGATATAATCATTATTTATGTGTCACAAATGCATAAAAATGCAGAATCTGATATAGTACAAACTTTAAGTGGGCATATGTGCAAACATTAAGTGGGCGTATGTGCAAACATTATCCACAAACACAAAAATGTCTTTGTTTTTAAGAAGAAAGATGTGCATTTTGGCACATTATCAACCTTTCAACAAATAATCTATAAAACATTATAAACATTTTTTGACACAAATTGAATTTTTATTTACTATAATGATTAAATATTAGATGGTGTGATATAATCATTATTTGTGTGTCACAAATGCATAAAAATGCAGAATCTGATATAGTACAAACTTTAAGTGGGCATATGTGCAAACATTAAGTGGGCGTATGTGCAAACATTATCCACAAGTCACAGATCATATTCAACACAAGGCTTGCAACTCTAGCAAAATCTGTAAGTCATCAACAGTCGCATTAATATGGCACATAAAGCATTTTTGAATCATAACCAATAATTCAGAAGATAGAGTTATCATACGTACTAACTACAGGCCATAGAGACAAGTTATTGCATTATGAAAATGCTAAAAATAAAGATTGACAGAAAATTAAGTTACATAGTTTGAAGCACAAAATACATGAAGCTATCAGCTTCCAAGAAATGACGATCACATTCTCAACCTTTCAACAATTTATCCATAAAACAAAAACTGAAACATTACAGGTTATGTGGCCAAAACGAAATTAATTTTCATATATTTACTGGAAGTATTTACAAAAATGCGTATTGGTTACATGCAAAAAAATCAAGTTTCGTGGTCTTTCTTTCTTCTTCTGTTGCTTTCTTTGGAGGAAGTTTGCGCAGAGCAAAGAGAGACGACGAGTTCGAACAGAGAACGAAGAACGAGATCAAAGAGAACGAAGAGAGTGAAGAAACAGAGGGGAAGATGAACAGTTCGCGTTTTTTGCAATCCTTATTTTTGGAAGCGGAAAGGTTTTGTATGGAGAGGGTATCCACGCGCGCGTGGTTGAGAGTGGGAGAGAGAGTCGCGCAGAAAGTTAGTTGATGGGACCCACTGTATTATTATACAGGTGTATGTATGGTGTATCATTATTGGGTGTACATGTAGCAGAACTGTAGATAAAATATTACAATTTCACTATCGTAATACAAAAGATTTTTACATGTTTTGAAAGTAAAAATTTTCTCCTACTCTATTTTTTTAAATGTCTCAGATATTAATATTTGTAAATCGGTAATATAAATGACAATACTAATGCATAATGCATCTAATAGAAGAAAATAAAAGAAAATTTATGTTCCAAATACTCTAAGGTGCGTTTGGTACATTATTTTTAAGATTATTAGGTAGTTTAAATTATCTTTTAAAAAGATTATCACATTTTAAACTGTTGGTAATATTACATTATTATGTTTAATATGTACATATAATATAATTGAGAATTTACATTATCTAGTTTGACATATAAAACGATTATGAGATAATATATATTACTTATTATTATTACTATTTTTACTTTTATTATTATTATTATTTCATTATTATTATTATTTAAGATTATTTGGAAATTGTAATTCAATATTACTCGCAATCATGTGGTACCAAATAAGTTAATGTGATTATTAGATGATTTAAAAATTAAATTATTATAATATAAATAAATTACTAATAATCTAAATAGATTATCTCATATCAAAATTCACATAAAAATTCTGCATAGTAACATTGTAGCATTTCTCCTCTTTTATTTCAAATACGATTGTATTATTAGATAAAATAATGCAATTCACATAAATAAATAAGTTACGATGATGATGATGATGCTGCAATAATTTCTCACCAAATAGAGACGAGGAGTTATTGCTGAATTTTAATTATTATTTTTACCACTAAACGAAAGTATGATTGTTGCTGTTGATACGTAGTACGTATGTATGTATGCGCTTAAAAACAAGAAAAAATTGTCATCGAAATTAGAAAAGTTGAAGGGAGAAGAAAAGAGGGAAAAGCAAAGCTGGCGCGAGACGCATGGGCCATGACCATGAGTGAATGATAATAGTACAAAACAAACAATTCCAGCGGCAGCGGTACCGGCACTGCACTCACCTCCACAACCCAACAACACCACCCAATACATCACCCTCCTCTTCCCTTTTCTCTCTCTTTCGTTAACTATACATAATTAACAGTTTACGAGGATTATTTTGAATTACTAATTAATGTACTTAATAAAGTCGAATTTGATATACATATATAATAATAGTATATCGGGTGTGTGTAGCAAAGCAATAGCACTAGTTTGGGAAGAAAAGGCAAGTAGCACGCGAAGAAGGAGGGGAAGCAAAGATAAAGAGAGAGAGAGAGAGAGAGAGAGAGAGAGAAAGAAAGAGGGGAATAAGGGTGTGTTAGCGTCTCTTGGACTGATTCGTTTCGATCGCATCTATCTATCTATCTCTTCCTCCCCACCCCACCCTCTTCTATTCTAATAAGGGCAAATTAAAGTAGGTGGAACAAAAACAAGGGGTGTTGAGAGAAATAAAGGAAAGGAAAGGATGTATGGTGGTGGTGGCGTTGTTGTTGTTGGTGGCCTCTCACAACACACATGATTTGTTCCCATTCTCTTCTCTGATTCTTTTTCTTCCTAAGTTTCTCATCTCAATTAATTTTATTTTAATTTTTTTTTGAAAAATAGAAAACTTTGGTCCAAGGTAATATTGAAGAGTCCGTCTTGGGCAGGCACATAGGGTGGGGGGGCATCTTTTGTTTTTGCGATTATTATTGACCTGTTGTCCTCCTCTACATTGCTATATACCTCCTTTAATTCCCCTCATTCATTTCCCACCTTGCCACCACCACTACCCCCAAGTACTACCATTCCTCTCTCTCTCTCTCTCTTCCTCTATAACACACACACTTTCTCTCACCCCATTCATTCATATCCTCCTGACAAACCCCAACTCTCCAACAAATTTACATATACTCAGTTGCCCCTTCATTCATTCATTAATTTATCTATCTTTCCATTGTGTGAACTGATGGCTGTTCAAGCTCAATATCCATCCAATGTGCTCCTCCTCAACAGGTTTGCATTTTCTTTCTTTAGCCCCTCCACCTCTCTGTTTACCATGTTCATTATGCACGCACCACCACTAATTCTGACTGATTAGCTAACTCATATCCCTACCCTAACAGCAAAATTGGGGAAGAAGCACATGACTATTCATTACAACCGCAACCAGGAGGGATCCTTGATCAATCCCGTATGTTATTCAACAATGGAGGAGCGGGTATATTTTCACATGTTTCATAAGTTATGCTATTGAATCCAATAATATATTTATGAATTTTTATCTCTCTCCAATTTTCAGGTACTGATTCTCGGAAGAGAGGGAGAGAAACAGCCCCAAATGCTGTGAACCAATTCCGTTTGCAATCACAGGCTCCTCAGCTAATAGACCTCACTCAACTCCATAACCATCACCGACAAAATGTAGTCTCCACCGGCTTGCGCTTATCCTTCGCTTCCGATCAACATCAACAACAACAAAGACTACACTTACAGCAGCAACAACAACAACAACAGCAAGGATTTCATTCCTCTACTCTCTTATCTCTATTATCCGAAGGTTTATCCTCCCAAATCAAACAACATCGAGACGAAATTGATCAACTCCTTCACGCACAGGTACAATTCCTTTCTCTCGATTTTACTTTCTTCGAGATTCGAAATTTTGATTTGGAATATGTATATATCAGGGAGAGGAGTTGCGGCGTGCATTAACGGAGAAGAGGCAGAGGCAATACCGTGCGCTGCTGCGCGCAGCGGAGGAGACCGTTGCGCGGCGGTTGAGGGAGAAGGAAGCCGAGGTGGAGAGAGCCACGCGCCGCAACACAGAGTTAGAGGCACGCGCGGCGCAGCTCACCGCGGAGGCACAGGCTTGGCAGGCCAAGGCCAAGGCGCAGGAGGCCACGGTCGCTTCCCTGCGGGCGCACCTGCAGCACGCGATCATGACCGGCGCTGTGGCGGAGGACGGCGGGGTGGTGTCGTGTGCGGCGGGTGTGGAGGGGAAGGCGGACGACGCCGAGTCGGCGTACGTAGACCCGGAGCGAGCGGCGGCAGGGCCGAGGTGCAGGGGTTGCGAGAAGCGCGTGGCGACGGTGGTGGTGTTGCCGTGTCGGCATCTATGCGTGTGCGGAGAATGCGAGAGGCATTTCCGGGCGTGTCCCGTTTGCCTCACCGTTAAAAATTCAACCGTTGAGGTCTTTCTATCTTAGCAGTAACTGCCCCAATTCACATGCATCTATCCCCATAGAAATTCGGGAAAAATCACCCAAAAACAAAAAATGAAAAAGAAATGAATAATTTTACTCTTTTATTTTTTGGTACATGAACATGATGATGGTGGGAACTGAGAAGAGTCGGGTAATTTAATCTGGCCGTCTGAGAGAATCAATGAAGTTACTATTTTTTTTCTTCTTCTTTTTCTTCCTATTTTTTTTAATTAAAAAAAGTTATATATTCTACCTTTGAGAAGAGTTACCTAGGTTGATGTAAATGGCCACATGACATGGGTAGTGGCATTTCTCCTTGGGGGTTCTTTTGTCTTTTTTGGGGAAATTCTATTGAATTGATATTTAATATATTCTTTTATTGGAAAAAATATACTGTGGGATCATGATGATGGCTTTCCTAGTTGGTTCAAAATGCCAATATTGTTGTCTCTAATTAGATGTCAAAATCGCGCTTTACTTTTGTCAAAATCATGCTTTATTCCGCTTGGATTGTTTGATGGGGAGGAACATTAGGTTATGCTGATTTCAAGTTTGATTTGGGTACGCTGGGATTGTGTCTTAAAGTTTTGCAATTGCTAAAGTTACTAGTACTGTTACTGTTTTAAAGCTACGATTCTTTGGGATTATATATATATAGCATTCAGGTTCCAAGCAGGAAGCACCATATTAGTAGGTGTAGATGAGTTGAACAGTGCATAGTTGCATTTTTTGTGAAACGATTTGATATTAGAGCTGTGACTAAAATTGCTCTCTGCATTCAAGGGCTCCACTGTGTCGGGTGGGAATAGTGAAGTCCACATAATATCAATGAAGCAATTAATTTTGTTTATAAGCCTTTTGGGTTTTCTTTTCCATTGAAAATCCCATGTGGAATTGACAAAGGTCGGTAATTATTTCACCTATAAATGCGTGTGACTGTTAGCGAAAGAGAAAATTTCCCCTAAAAATAGTAATGTTCAAATTGTGCCTACCATATGATACATTACTTTCCCGGTCCCAATTTTTCTTCCTCCAAATTGTGCCTACCATTAAATAAGAAAATTGAAGTAAATTTACATTTTAAATCATTCTTAATATTAAATTTTTTATTACTTGTATATTGAACTAAAGTGACACTTAAAATGGACCGGATCTTTTCATTTTTTTCATTTGTCCATATTTTTATTTTATATTTTTACAAATATTTTTTCACTTTTAAAATTTATATCATATTAACTATTCTATTTCTTATTATACTCATGTTAAATACTCTTTCATGTTTATACACTACGACATTAACTATCTTTATTATCTTTATAATATTAAATAATAGTAATTATATAAAATATTATCAACTTCTCATTACTTTCATATATTTTTTTAATTATTTCCTTTAATACTCACACAAAATAAAAAGTGGACAATTAAAATCAACCGTGGGAGTGCTTGTTAAATAGAACGTGTAGCAACTAGCAACAAATACATTTTAGGTAAAACCTTATTTTACTTTAGCTCTCCTTCATTTTCTTTTTGAATTCTTTTTTTTGGTAAAGACTTATTTTGTTTTGAATGCTTTATTGTTGTAAGTAATTAACAATAATATAAAAGAATTAAGAAAAAAATTAACACACTTACTAAGAAATTTAAAGTAAAAAGTATCATTAAAAGTGTAAGTTTCTAAAGTTTTAAATGCTTTAAATGTATAAAAAAATTATTAAATCTTTTTATTTTAAATTCTTAACAAGTACTCTTAGAACACTTGTTAACAAAACTCAATAATTAATACCTAAAGTAATGTCCATAAAGTTAGCCCAATGTATATATATTTATATTTTTACACATAAATCTATGATTATGCAAATTGTTCAAACTCCTCATCGTTGGATCTCTCTCGATTACTTATCTATATATTTGTATAATTATTGATAAATGAATTTATACTTTTAATAATGTATGCAGGGCTTTAAAAAAAGATTATATATAGGGTTAATTAAATTTTTAGTCCATGTAATATTAAAAAGTTTGGTTTTGAGTCCCTCAGTACAAGTTTTAGTCCCTGTAAAATGTGGAAGTTTGATTTTGGTCCCTGTGGATGGTTGGGGATTGACGGTGATGACGTGTCAATTAACGTCGCTGATGTGGCGTCACACGTGGACTCGCCACGTGGCGTGACCCCATTTTTTTGCCTTGGATCCGACCCGGTCTGACCCGGCCCGGTTTGAAACCCCCCCAAATTTTAAAACCTAAATCCCCATATCAGAATCCCCCAAGTCATCGTCTTCCCCACGCCATCGTCTTCCCCTTGACCCTTCTGTTCTGAAACCATACTTCTACTTGGCGAGGACGGAGGTTTAACTGCTTTGCAAGAGCCTGCTTCTGCTTCTGCACATGTCCAAAACAAGAAACAAGAGTTGGGTGAGGGAAAGACTCGGAGCCACATGTAAAAAGCCTCTCTAGAAATACAACTGTATGCACTCACGGGTTGAGGGTGGTGTGTTCTTTGAAGCTCTCTTTGAGGAACGCCGACTGTTCCTTCGAGAGTCTCAGCTTCTTCCTCGTGGACCTGTTCTCGTCGTCGTTGTTGCCGCCTCTGTCCCTGCCCTCCACTTGCTCCAGCTCTCTCCTGCTCCTTCCTTTGCTACCGTCGCCACCGCTGCTGTTGCTCCTCCAGCAGAACTCCATCTGAAAAGAGGAGACGGTGTTGTTAGGGGATGAGAGGGCGCCGCCGTCGTCGGCTTCCTCGGCGGAAGTGGAAACAGTTGACGTCCAAGGCCCCCATCGCAGGCGCATCCGAGGAGAGGCGCTTCAAACCCACTGCAAGTAGAGAAAATAAGCAGGCGCACAAAGCTGAAGGAAGAAGAAGAAGAAGAGAGACTAACGTGCATCGGAGAGCCAAGGGATGCGAAGGTGGGAAGAGGGGAGGGAGCGAAGAACGGGAGTGGAAGGGAGGAGGTCCAACTGAACGGGCGGACAAATCCAGGTTAAATTTGGGTTTTTTTTTTTAACCGAGTCAGGTCAGAGCAGGTCGGATCCAAGACAAAAAAAAATGGGTTACGCCACGTGGCGGGTCCACGTGTGATGTCACATCAGCGACGTTAACTGACACGTCATCATCGTCAATCCCCAACTATCCACAGGGACCAAAATCAAACTTCCACATTTTACAGGACTAAAACTTGTATTGAGAGACTAAAACCAAACTTTTTAATATTACAGGGATTAAAAACTTAATTAACCCTTATATATATCACCCATGAAAAAAGTTTGTATGAAAAAATAACAAAAATTAATAACAATTGAATGCCAGTGCTGTACAATAACTGTATCCAGGACTTCTTCGTGACTTCATTCTCGATATCGTAAATAAATGAAGAACAAAATTTGAACTAAGAAAGAGAAATCGCTGAAGGAGAGTCTACAAATAGTATGTCTTTTCTTGTCGTGTAATGCCGGAAACTTGTATATTAAAAACATTAATTTCAGCGGCAAAGCCCAAAACACATCTTGATACAAAGGCCCATTAAGGTCAGGACAACCAACCCGTGACCCGTCCCAAATCATGCTACCGTAGCTTTTCTTTTGAAATCTCTTTCTAAAAGTATGATAATAATAATAACAATAATAACAATAATAATAATAATAATAACAACAATAATAATAATTTAACACACAAAATTTATAATAATGTTTTACAAATGCAGGAATTTCTCTTCTTATTTTTTTAGGATTTCTTAGGCTATAAATATATTTCTTTTTTAGTTACTTCTAATTAAGCTAAAAATGTTCTCGACCAATTAATATACGCACTCGTTAGTGACTTCTTTACATTTCCAACCCATTTGGTATAACTTATATACCAAAATATGAGTTGGAAGAAAATTTACGGATGTATGGTTTTGGGTCTGAAATCGCCACACCCTGTGGCGATTTCAGACTTTTTAAAAAAAAAAATTGGGGTCTGAAATTGTCAGGGGTGGCGATTTCAGATCAAAACCATACATCCGTAAATATTTTTGTTGGACCATAATACGGAATTAAAAAAAAAATTGGCCATTTAAATGTAAATTCTCCCTCGTTAGTCACAATTTTGTTTTTTTGTGGAAGAGAACCTACACACGTTCTGAATTCGAGAAAAAGGAAGGTAGAATTGAACTACACTGCTAATATTCAATACTAAAGAAACATGTAATTATCGTTAATGTTTGCAGTTTATAATGACTAATTAACTGCCTAGCCTTTTTCCCTCTTTCTTGCTTCTACCGAAGGCCAACCTTTCAATTAAAGCAAATTCTAGTTGTGCACACAAAAACATAGGCATCAGGGTTCAGAATTAGGATATTCACCCTTCGAAGTGAAGCAGCTGAATATAATCAATTTCTTGGTTCACCGAGACTGGTAGGACACAACTAACAGAGGCAGATGAAGTGATTTCCAAGAAAATTGTCCTTCACCTTAATTCATCTCTCCCAACTCTCTTTGATGTAGAATTCGCGTGGTTCTAGAACTTCATATTAAATATACTCTCATTTATGTAGTGAATATAGAGAGAAAATATTTTTTATAGTGAATATTTTACTTTAAAAGATAAAGTGAAACAATTTTATCTTTGGATTAAAAAAATAATGAGTCTTATTTTTACTTATTGATCAAATAAACATCTCACTTTAAAAGATCATTTCTCTTGATAGTGAATGGCATTTCATCAATAAGCAATAAGTACTTTTAAGATGAATGTTAAAATTTTAATCATTGAATATTCTAAACTACATCCGAACAAACATATTGTTTTAGGTACAAAATTTCTCCTTTTTATCATACAAGTAGGTCATTAAAATTTACTGCCATAAGAGTACTTATCAGTGAACCCATATAGTCCAAAATCTCTGTAGAAAGGAAACAAATCAGTTCCATTATTAAAACCCCCTTTATCTTTTTTTTGAAAGAAAAAAATATTGCTTGGTTAGTGTTATGTGTAAAATGAAAAGGAAATATTCAAATAAGAAATAATGGACCAAAGCAAACAAGGAAATTGGACAAAAGGCTCGGCGTCGTCATAATCATATGATGTTTGAATTCGTCTGATTTAAGTTTAATTATCAAAAAGAGGTGCAACTCAATTTGAATACAAAACTTATGACAGCAATTTCTTAGCCAAACCCGACACGTGAGACAAACGTTATAAAAGTGAGATATATATAAGCGCAAGGGTCGCTGTTGTTATTACGAGTCCCTAAAAATACAATATACGTGGGTCAATAACAGATTGGATCTTAGTTAAGCGTATACTATCTAATTTCTTTTGCTATTATATGATTCCTACTAGTAACAACTAACAACTAATAATGCTGAGTGGTTATGGCACTGACTAGTATAGATATACGCAAACACCATTATCAGAGATTGTCACATGTGATCACACCTTGTCTATGCTATTGCCCTGCGATTCATATTTTAAATGAAATTATTTTTATGTATTCTGTCTGACTTTTCAATTCTACGAGATGAAACAAGACCGATTTAATTTGAAAATAGGGAAAGCGAAGTAACGAAAGGTGGATAAAAAGTACATCAAGATATGTCGTTTGATTTTATTTAAGCATGCAATTGAGCTCATAACTTAGTGATTATTCTTACATTCAGTAAGTTGGAAGCTAAAAAAAAGTAGTAACACGTGAATAGTTGTTTGTGAGATATTTACACATCAATTTAAATAGTTCGACTTGTCATGGACCATCCATCATGATTCACTTTGGTAAAGTACTTGTAATGATAATGAATATGATTGCCTTTAAATTTGAGTCCTATTACCGTTAAATTATTCAATTATCTATTTTTAATGATTTAATTTTTCAAAAGAGATAATTTTTAATATGATCTCAGATTTATTATTAACCTACTACGTTAAGTAGGCCAGATTCTTTCGGAGTTGGTGATCATTGTGTAATTGTGCATAAATGGCACACACCTGTGAGCAGGGTGGTATAGATATTGATAGCAAAGAAGCAAATATAGAAATAAAATAGAATTATACTAATAATTAATTAAATAAGCGAGATCTCACGGCTTTCAATGGGGTCGACTAATTAATCAAATGAAATAAACCATTATTGATAATTCGCAGATGCAACATTTCTAGCTAGCAAGGCGACCACGTGCCCGTGCATGGTCTCAATAATATTACTACCCTTGTAAGCAATGTGCCTCCCTACTGTCTCTAACAGAAACTTAGTATATGAGGACTAATATTAATCTAGCTATAGATACATCGTTGTATAAATGAAAAGCACTTGGCAGTTGCCATGGGTTCTAATACGTGTCCAACTTAGCATTTGGTAGCAGCTAGAAATTATGTGCATGGATTTGATGTGACAAAACCGAAGTCGGTAGAAGTAAGAATAATGCCTAGCTAGCTAGTAAATTTGAAAATTGGTAAAATGACGTGTGATACATATGATGAAGAATTACAGCTTTATCAAATACAAGCAAATTATTTTCTAGATTTTCTATTCTTAATTGTGATTTTGATTTTGTATAGGCAGCTTAGGAAAGACTGAAGGATACGTGAGAATTTCATATTATAGATATAGAGTCACTCTTATGTTTTACAGCAATATATAATTAATAAACTTTCTGACCTACAACTAAAATTAGATAAGATGGCCAACATGGACATTGAATTGTTCAAAGCAATTACTTGTATTTGATCTATGGGAATGGCTAATCAAAGGAGTATAAGGTTGATTGCGAGTTGATTGATTAATTTTGGTATAAGTACAATTTTTTATGTTAAATTAGTTTTTCAATGATCAATTTTATTTGGTTCAATTCTCATCCATTTAAGCTTTGGAAAACCATCAAAATTTTATTAAATAAAAATTTCATCACATTTATCAACAAAGTTTTCTTATGCATCAATATTTGAGCTGATTTGACTAATTTTGACAAAAATATATTATGTAAGGTCCAATAATTTTGTCATTTGTGGACAAAAGTTTCTTATTAGAATAAAGAAAACAAACATGTTTTCCCTTTTTTTCTTGCCATGCGTATTACATTCAAACAAGTTTTAAAATTTGTAATTCATAAAACTGTTGACATTAGCAGAACTTTTTTTTTGGGGGTGGGGGTCATGAGCTGAACATAATTTTTTTAGAAAGGAAAATAGAATGTATAGTTTCGTCCGGCCAGTTAAGCCCATAATCTAATATGAGTGAACAAGCCCATATTGTCGGAGCTCTGTGATGCAGCTTGAATTTAGCAACACCTTCAAGTTGTGGTTGAATGTGGTTAGTCTCTAGCAACATTTTCGTATGTGTTTGGCAACAATTGCATTTAGTCACAATTCTCAAATGCAGTAGCTACATTTTTACGACGTTGCTAAATACAAGGTACACCAAACACTACTTAACAAGGTACAAAGTTTTTTTTTTCTTTTTTTTTTCCCCCTATGAGTGTATATATATAAAGGAGAAGTTTTAAGTATATTCACTTTTATATGTACTCATTGAATATGGTTGAATATAGTATACTGTATCGATTCATTAATTATTTATCATTAGATGAGATATTAATGGGGTCTACATTCTATTGAGATCTCATTTAATAGTGGATGAATAGTGAATCGACAAGGAATCTCATGTCGAATGAATATTGTAACGAATTGAATCTGACAAAGACTCATACTTGACATACATGACGAGATGATAAGACGTTCAAACAGATTACCATTTCCTGGCTTAATGGCTTGTGAACATTATGAGCATTACAAAATCTGACGTAAGTCTTCATAAGGCTTATGAGCGTTACAAAATCAACATAAATCCTCATAAAACTTATGAACATTACAGAATCCTAACAGTCCACACTTAGTCTCTAAAAGAATGGTTCATGCTACTCCATGAGGTACGTCTCATATCATTATCACCTCATATCACTCATACACTAACTTAAATATCAAATTGGTTTTTATAGGTACTACCTCGTCTTGTAACACCATCTCAAGAGTTTTTGTCTCTTACACGAGGTAAGAGTTCTGAATTATCTCAATTAGTTCAAATTACTTGTAACAAATATATAACATAATTCTTACCCAAAAAACTCGCCTTATTTAAATAATAATTTAAACATTGGAGTGCCTTTGCGGCCATGGTACCTCCAATTGCACTTCTTGTTATCACCACATCACATGTAGCTGGGCAACATCTAAAGGAAAACTCATTATTCGATGGACCTCACATATCACATTTAGGCGAGAACAAAAACCTTTAAACAATTTAATTAATTATAGCTATGTGTCAAGTCTTAAAACATGTTTCTAAAGAGTTTCAAGCAATGTATAGCAGACACGTGGAACTGTTGTTGAGAGGCAACAACCACATGAAAAAAGCTTGTCTCCTATTTGTATCACCACCTGCACTCACTTGCGGTTCCCTCAAATTCACTCTAAGCTAAAAAATCAGGCACCAACCATGCCATGGTTCCCCTTATGGCAATGAGTCCTGCTACACGTACACCAAAAAATATACACCATACATACACCCTATACTTATATACATAAAGTTTGTGTTTTAATGCATGTAATGTTTGTGCTCTTAATTAAGTATAATTGAGAATACCATCTATAAGTTTATAATGTTTGTGCACTCATGAGAATAAAGGTTGTGCATTATTAATGATATATGTATGAGTGTATAAAATTGGGTATACATGTAGCATTTTTGTATGGCAATGGTTACTCTATTTGTCACACAATTAAATGGTAAAAGAACAAAGAAGATAAGAATATATATACAAAATGTAGACAAGTGGAAAATTTGAAATTTGACAGAAATCACACCATTACCACCAAAGAAAAAAAAGTAACTTTATTTATAATTTGGGATGCAGTAAATTTGAAGTCGGTAATGAATCTAATGTAATGATTATTGCATACTAACAGAACTATAAAGGGTTTTCACTCTCTGCTTCTAAACAGATGAAGCAGAAAGTAACTGCCCTATGCCACGTGGCATAACTAACTCAAACTCCTAAATAAATAAGCCGAATCCTAATACATATTGCATGCTTTCTAATAGAGCCTCAAATTGCCTAGAAGTTGAACACGAATAGTTAAAGTGCAAGATAATTTTTACTCATGACCTAACTTTTTTTTAAGGTTGAGTTAAACTACTGAATTCTTACGCACATTTAACATGGTTAAAATGAGTAGAGTTTATTTAGTTGTTAAACATTGTTTTACTTATTAACTTCTCTTTCTCTTCATTTTTATAACAATAATCTTATTTAGACCACTAGACACATTGTTATTTCTCTTACAATATATTATCGAGTTTATCATATACCTAGTAGACTCCATGATGTGTCGTGAAAATTGAGAAGAGTAACAATTTGTTTACACATTTTTAATGGTTTAAATAATACTACTCTTTTCATAAAGTCAAAATTTGAGAGGAAATATTTTCTTTTCCTGCTCACTGAATTCATGCCACAGAAAAAGTCACTGATTAATGTTCTTGCAAAGTAAGAAAAAAAATGGGCACAACTGCTAATGGCATGGTTTTCTTGCTTTTGTGCAATTCCATAAAAAAAAGGACTACTTGTGCAGCAAGCATTTATGACCGAAATGGAAGTGAAACTAATTAAGCAAGTCAAAAAAATATCAGGGTCAAGGGTGTGGGAGCGCCTTCATTTCAAAAGGCAAGATGATAGGCGTAAGAAAAGGGCACGATCTTGACATTTATGGCCATTTTAGGTCTAACCGTAACAGATTCTTGTGCCCTTTCTTGCGGGTCAAATGCTCCTAGTACACCATGCATTATGCAATGGGCCATATCTAAAGGTTTGATTACGCAGCATGGAAATAAAGAATTTGGTGGCTATTATTTGAGGGTTGAATTCAATAACAAAACAACTACTTACAAATCTTGAAATGTGCAGTTCTGAATATAAAAAGGAAAAGGGCTCCTTGATGACACATGATTTTCTTGAAAGACTTTATAAGTTAGCAGCCCAGCAAATAAGATTTTTCATTCTTCTTTTATTGTATAAAAAAATTATGGAGATTTTGCACTGATCATTTTATTAGAGTAAAGACACATCTTTAAGTTTTTTGAACTCTTACCAACTTACTTACAACACCTTTTGAAATGCGAGTATGTTCTTTATCAATTGTGCTAACCATCTTTAACCATAAGATTTTTTTTTAAAAGGTTAATTGTAATGCATTGTATTTTACAATGTCATTCAATTTGTGATGTCGTTAATGAGACCTTTGAAAAATTAAGTATAAGATTAACCATTTTAATTTACATGTCAAAACACGATTAATTGACAAAGTAAATTTGAAGGAGTAGATTCACATTTAATTCAACTATGTAAATCTAATTCGAAAATTTCCCCCCCAATTTTAAGCTTGCACCGTTCCTTTTTCTTTCCTGGTTAGGTGGGTTAGTGCAGGGTAGCTACCTGTATACTAGCATTTTGAGGGGTAATTACATATATATGGTTTTCAATGGGTGTAAATCCGAATATGTGGACGAAATAAAAAAAATTACGGATGTGTGGGCGAGGGGTATGAAATCGGACCACGTTTGGCCAATTTCAGGACAGAAAAAAAAAAAAAAAACCCGGGGCTGAAATCGGCCCTCATTTAAAAAAAATAAATAAATTAAAGGGACTGAAATCAGCTGCCCTTGGACCACATTTTGGAAAATTTTTCTAAGGGAGGCAATATATATGTAAAAAAAACCGCATTTTGGTACCTTCTTCTTTTATGAGCATTTGCCAACCATTTTTGGAAGAAATTTTTTAAATGTTGTGTGTGCCTTTTTTGCATAGACATTGAAATTTATGAATCTTATTAGATCTTGGATTGATGGGGTACCGCATTGAAACAATGACCGAAGACCAAATCCACACCAAAGAAAAGGAAAGCTTGATGAGTGGCATATATATTCATGAGGAGGATAGGTAACGATGACACTTGGTCCATTCTAGCTGCTACATTTTGGGATTCCCATCTCCTGTAGTAATAACGTTTGAATGTTTTTATAAAATGCTAGAGCGGTTTACCGTTGCGTCTATTTAATTTCGTCTTAGAAAATTTTGTGGTGTAACGAATTCATCTCTAGAGATTATAAATTAGAAAACTTATACAAGTTGGCCTCTAAATTTATCCAATTATAACGAACAAAGTAATATAATAATCCTCAAAATGATGAACTTGTTCTAGTGCGATCAAATCAGAGACCAAATTGTATGTATATTTTAATTTTTAATTCAAAGAATTGTTTTTGATGACTCAAATATTTCACACTAATCAACAACCATTACAAGGTTGGTTGAGTAATAGATAAATTTGTCTCATTTTAAGAGAAAAAAAAAAACTTCTATCGAAAAGGATATACATAATGTCTTAAGTTATATTAATCGATTTCACTAGCAATATAATTCAAATAATAGTGCAAGAAAAAAAAATCTCAACAATGAAATAACGGTTTTACTTTAAATTAAATATTTTTATACTACCTAATGATATTTATTGGATAATTTAGTTTGATTTTATTTGACAAGTTTGTTATTATATATTTGTTATCATAATAAATCTCATCAAATAATATAGTACAAAATACTAAAGAACAATGTTTATGAGACCTAACAAATAATGGCTTGTTAGATCTTTCAAGTATTTTTCATAAAGCAGTGCACAAAGGAGCATTGCTAAGAGCTGACAAGTCAATAATAACATTATAACAATGGACTCTTATTCTTGGTGGTTGATCTCATAGCCTAGTGGTTGATTCTAAAGTGCGCTAAGCGTCATGTTCGACTTCTCCTAGAGGATTTAATGTCCAAACTTTGCATAAGCGGAAAAAAAATGTCTACCTGATTTATCTTCGTAAAAAAAAAAAAATGGACACTTGTTCTTGGGCTAGGTGATTTATTTGGATTGCCCAGAAATCGGAATCTCTTGGGGGAGAAACTAAACCACTTCCAAACAAAGTAAACAGGGCCTATATTATGGACTGTTAGGACTAAAGAGTCCAAGAATGACATAACTAAGCACAGGATTAAATACTTCTTTATGGGCCTAGCGGAAGACCTTAGTAGGGTTAATTAAATTTTTAGTCCCTGTAAAATTAAAAAGTTTGATTTTAGTTCCTTAGTATAAGTTTTAGTCCCTGTAAAATTTGAAAGTTTGATTTTGATCCGTATGGATGTTTGGGGTTGACGGTGATGACGTGTCAGTTAAAGTCGTTGACGTGGCGTCTCACTTGGACTCGCCACGTGACATAACTCGATTTTTTTGTTTGACCCATGACCCGGTCTGACCCGACCCGGTGTTTGAAAGTTTTTTTTTTGTTTGACCAATTTAAATTGGGGGTTTAGGTTTTTTAAAATTGGTTTTTTTATTTTAAAAAAAAAACAAACCGGGTCGGGTCAGATCGGGCCATGGGTCAAACAAAAAAATTCGGGTTATGCCAAGTGGCGAATTCACGTGGGACGCCACATCATCGACGTTAACTGACATGCCATCACCGTCAACCCCAAATATCCACAAGAACCAAAATCAAACTTCTAAATTTTACAGGGACTAAAACTTTTACTGAGGGACTAAAATCAAACTTTTTAATTTTATAGAGACTAAAAACTTAATTAACCCACCTTAGTAATACACATTACTAAAACAAAATACTACTCAACAATAACATACACTAAGCCTGAGTGTGAAGACCAAAACATAAAAACATTAAACTTAGCTTGGCATCGTTATCTAATAAGTAAGGTTGTTAAAATACGTAAAATCGGGATGTAAAATAAAAACGTAAAATATGAAATCATAACCCCATTTAAATTATAGAATTGTTCATTGATAATAATAGAATCGATTAACTTCTTTAAAATTGTAAAATCAAAACATTTTAAGATTTAAATAGCAATCTCAAATGCCTTGCTGAACTTGGAGTGCCAAAGTGAACAATGATACAATATTGATCAGGAAGGACATGAATCTGCTACCTAACTTCTGAATATTTATTGTAAAATTAACAGTTAATAAAATACTTAACAACCTGTACCTATAACAATACTGCAACAACTCCAATTGAAGATACTTCGCGTAAGTGACCAGTTATGCACAACTTGTAGCATTCTTTTAGCTTAATTATACAACGCACAGTCAATAGTTGCACAATTATGTATCAATTTCTTCCTTTCCTAATCACGTGATTTTTTTCAACTAACAAGAATATTCATGCCACCCGTACACACATCTTCCAATTATACGTAATTAATGATCAAAATATGTGTTTCGTACAGACGTACAGTTTCTCAATTTAGAAAAACACACACTCCCATGCAATCCTTCACTCACTCCTACGCGATTCTTCACAAAATTGAACCTTAAAAGAGCTCAACACATTACGCCGCCATGACCATCACATTACATTCTCAATCCCACCATATTACGCCGCCATAATCACCGGAAACATGAGCTCGCTGTCCAAAAAGCACTATTAGGATCCATCCTTGATAATCCTATTTTTGTGATTGTATTATCAGAATCGAAAGCAAGGCAAGAAACCAATCAAATGCCAGAGAAAGTGGTAATGTTTTTGTGTTTTGTTGATTTTCCATGAAGAGCTTTGTGTTGAGTTGTTCATCGATTGATCTGTGAAATTTCTTTTGCATAATATGTAATGCACAAACTTTATACATAATAGTGCACAAACTTTATTTGCATTAGTGCACAAACATAACATACTTATAGTTACGAGTGTTTTACAAATTTTACAATCATAGGCACACAAACTTTACTTAATAAAATGCACAAACTTTATTCGCATGAATGCACAAACATTACAAAGTTATAGTTCACATTCTGTTATATTTTGAACTATATTCAAGTAAATGCACAAACATTACATACTTATAGTTATGAGTGTTTTACAAATTTTACAATCGTAGGCACACATACTTTACTTAATAAAATGCACAAACTTTATTTGCATCAATGCACAAACATTACAAAGTTATAGTTCACATTATGTTACATACTAAACTATATTTAATTAAATGCACAAACATTATAAGCGTTAAAACACAAACTTTATCTGAATTAGTGCACAAACATTACATAATTATAGTTATTAGTGTTTTGAAATATTAGATGCACAAATGTTACAATCGTAGGCACACAGACTTTACTTAATACAAACTTTATTCTATTACATTCTAAACTATATTTAATTAATTGCACAAAGATTATCAGTGTTAAAGCACAAACTTTATTTTCATTCGTGCACAAACATTATAAACTTATAGTTCACAGTGCTTTGCAATTTGAACTTTAAGAATGCTCAAACTTTATACGTATGAGTGCACAAACTTGTATTTCAAAGTGTTTTACAATCTGAACTTTATCTAAAAAAATGCACAACATTATATGTACAAATGCACAAACTTTATATGTATGAATGCACAAACTTCTCAAACTTATAGTTCAAAGTGTATTGCAATCTGAACTTTATTTACTAAGATGCACAAACATTATAAGTATTAATGCGCAAACTTTATACATTTTTATGCACAAACTTTACAGAGTTTGTAGGTAACTCATATTTCAGAATTTTTCAGAATATGATATGTACAAACTTTACATGCATACATGCACAAACATTATCTAATAAAATGCACAAACATCTATTTCTAGCAATGGGTCAAAACCCATTGAAATGACATATTTCCGCTGCTCAGGTGTTAAAGTTGCGCAAACCTTTGCTAGTTGCTTGGTTGAGCAACGCATCTCGATCGTGCACTACACAAATTAAAACATTATTATTGTCATTACAGTTATACACATTGTAAGGTAATAAAGACATCAAGTTTATTTGTTTATTACCTTTCGACTTTCATTTTCATTGTTGATGTTGTCCACCACTGCTAGAGACCTCGTCGGAGTTGGTTTGTGTGTAGGTTTTTTGGCCGTGTCCTTATTAACGGCCTTCTCTTTTTGTGATTTCCTTAGAGGAGCTATATCTACAGCAATATAGGGTGCACAAAATTTAGATCATAAAATGCACAAACATTACAAATTAAGGTGCACAAACATTATATATACATATGCACAAACTTTGCAGCAACCTTGTAATTCAAGAGATTTTGCCCACAAGAGTGCATAAACTTTGCATGTTAGAGTACACAACATTATACAATAGGATGCACAAACTTTACATTCGAGATGCAGAAACATTATATATACACAAACACAAACTTTTGTAGTAAGCATCTAATCTAAGACGGTTTACCAACAAAAGTGCACAAACACAACAAACTAATATGCACATACTTTATATTTGAGATGCAAAAACTTTGCAGCAACCATGTAATTCAAGAGATTTTAGCAACAAGGGTGCACAAACTTTACAAGTCAGAGTGTACAAGCATTACACGGTAGGATGCACAAATTTTATATTCGAGATGCACAAACATTATCCATACAAATGCACAAACTTTGGAGCAATCATGTAATTCAAGAGGTTTTAACCACAAGGGTGCACAAACATTACAAAATAGTATGCACAAACTTTACATTCAAGATGCACAAATATTACATATTCAAATGCACAAACTTTGCAGAAACCATGTAATTCAAGAGGTTTTAACCACAAGGGTCACAAACTTTACAAGTCAGAGTGCACAAGCATTACAAAATATGATGTACAAACTTTACATTCGAGATGCACAAACATTACATATACAAATGTACAAACTTTGCAGCAATCATGTAATTCAAGAGGTGAACAAACTTTATATGTCAAATGCACAAACATTATACGTGAGAATGCACAAACTTTAGAGTTTCGAGGTCAAAACTGTGCAAACTGGAATGCATGTAACGCACATACAAAGTGCACAAACTTTAGCAACTACAATGCACAAATATTATACAATAGGATGCACAAACTTTAGAGTTAAGAAGTCGAAATACTCCAAACTTGAGATGCATGTAACTCACATACATAGTTCACAAACTTTAGCAACTACGATGCACACACTTTATACATATCCGTGCACAAACATTATACACACAGCACGAACAAACGTGTTGAAATCACATACATTGACCAAAATCGAAAAAAGTTTAATAGGTAGTAATTGACGATTGAACCATAATATATTTGGTTAAAACATAAGCTAAACGTGAGCTCCTTCTCAAGTACTACCAATGTTCAATTCGGTGTGTGTTGTTCGTCATTGGTTGAGCGAAGTTGGTGTAGAGTGTACCGTGGAGAGTGACGATTTCTTGTGAAAGACGAAAAGGAAAACCATGACTTGCAAAAATGAGAACCGAACTATTTGTAATCCTATTTTTCCAAAGAAAGTGAAAACGTGAACATTTTGTATGTCGTGTGTGGAGGACGTGCTCGTGGGTGAACTTGGGGGAGTATTGATGATTGGTAATTATTGTATGGGCCCAGCGTGTATAAATACAGAGGCGGATGTAAATTGTGGCTTTTTCCCCCTCATCTTAGGTGACATTCGAATTTGGCAATAGATAATTAGCATATGTATGCTTGGAAAAAAATTTTGGGACCCAGCTACATAGAATAGTAATAGAAGCCCAAGTTGTGATTTGTAATTTGTCGTCACATACCAGGCTGTCAGCCATATATATATGTGTGATTCTTCTTCGCATGATATATCCAATAAGCTACTACCAAAATGCATAAGACAAAGTGCACAAGGAGCAGCGAAAGGGCGACAAAAAACGGAAAGTTTGTATTGATTAATTAAGTTTTAATTGCTTTGCCTTAACCCTTTGTTAGTGAACTTATACATGTATATAACCTTTAATCAATTGATTGTTCAGATGTAACTGACACGAGGATCGTTCTTTAGTGATGCAATAAGCTAACAAAATATTCTAATGTGGTAGTAGCCGAAGATTTTCAGTTCAAGATAGTCACCAGTCTGTATATAAATTAATAAATTAATGTGTATGCATGCTAGAGGATATTCCAACCTTTATAAATCCCCGGTTTCATTCGTAGATTTTTATAGTCCAAACTTTCTTCTTCTTCTTCTTTGTCCAGGTTCACAGTGTAAACATCTCAACTTTACATTCTTAATTCTCAAATATGAAACAGCACCACATAGTATGTATGTATTTTTTATTTTATTTTTTTGATAAATGTATATATGTATGTATATTTGCACATATATGTTGCACCAATAATTGAATAGTGAGAAGAAATTATGAGCAATAGTACATTCGCAAGCCCAAGTGGATGGTCTAAATAAAGCATCTTCATAAAGTGGGTTTGAGAATTTCTTTATATGATGTGTGCTCGCACATTCAAAAATTGAAGAGGTTAAGCTCTGAAAAATGAAATATCTAAGAGTATCGGCAAGGAGAGAGAGAAGCAGAAGATATTTAGAAGAGGATGAAGCTAACCATTTATTATTATTGAATGAAATTTAAGTGAATCAACGTCTCAAGAAGAACTCATCTAATGGACGATGAATGTGTGTCAACACTAGATTCAAAAGAAAAAAATGTCTTCCCAGTTAATCATAGAAATGACAAATGAATTGCTTTTTACCGTTTCGTTACATGTATATAAAACTAGCTTTGTTTTGTCAAATTATTTTTTAATGAAAAACCATGATTAATGGTTGAACTAATAAAATTTAATATTTTTATAGTGATTTAAAAGTTAGTAAAACAAATTATATCAAAACTTTCTGTACCGAGATGGAAGATTCTCAGAACGGGGCTGGACTCCGAAACTCTTCAGCGAGTCTCCAAAGCAGGGCAGGTATACCTGCAAGGACGCTCAAATAAGTAGAGGTAGGATAAAGGTGTAAGATCTAGAGAGATGGGTTCTAGTCAATACCTGGCGAGCTCGGTCTCTTTTATACTTGGGGTGAGGTTAATGGAGATAGAGTGATGCTTGCCTGTGATAGGGTCATGATCCCAAATTTTCCTCTGAGCTCCGGGGAAAGCTATATGTGGCAGAATTTTCTCTCGGACCGGGGATTTATCTGTGCAATTAGAAGGTGGGTCCTTAACCCGGGTTTCAGTCCGTGCGAGTGTTGTGGACATGAGACCCATGATCTGTGGACCAAGATGGGTCCTAGGTCGGGTCTTTGGGCCTAGTCCGTAACAGGAGCCCCCCAGCTCGGACTACGTGGCTTAGCCATGCGGTGCGAGATGAACTGTTACAGTTCTTGGTTCCGCGGATATTTCCACGTCGGGACCATATTGAGTGGATCAATTTGGGGTTTGGTGGCATGTCTCCTCAAGTATTGTGTGATTTGACGTGCTGACGAAGGGAAAATTGGGTCTCTCGCGTATTTCCATGTGTACATTGAGGTGGCGTTTTCCCTTTCCTAGGGTGTGTGATTCAAGAGGTAATGATGATTTTTTGGGAGGGAAACCGATTCCTCTTCTCGCTGGTTTATAAAAGGCAAGAAGGAGTTTAATTTAATTGTTTGGTTTTCTCTTGCTTCTGAGGTTTTTTCGTCTTCTTCTTTCCTCTTCCTCCTTTTCATCTTTGGCCTTTGATGTTTTTCTTCGTCTCTGCCTCTTCATTTCTACTCTCTTTAAAACGGTCACTGTGGTTTGGAGTATGGATTTTGGTTTGCATCTATCAGTGTTTGTAAGTACGTTTGCATTTCTTGAATCGTTATGTTTTTCTACCATTTTCTTATTTCTTCCTCTTCATAAAATGGGACCCTTCAAAATGTTGTTAGGGAGTTGAGATCATTTGGGGGGAAGGGGTTGTTGTGATGAGGTTGAGCCTAGTTTGATTTTTGCGAGTATTTTTTTTTCTTTTTCAGTAGTTTGAGGCTTCTAGGGGCTAATGGAGAAGTTGAAGAAAACTTTCTAGGAGTTGAAGGTTTCACGTCCATTGTCAAGATAACACGAGCGTCTGGTGTACTGGCGGATAGACCTCGAGGCTTTCGCTATACCTTCAATTATAAAAGAACAACACCTCGATGTTAGAAGTAGCTTTTGCGGACGAACAATGTGTATGCTTAGACATAAGGACACACCTCATTTTCTATGGATGTATGAAGTATTTTTTAGGCGAGAAGTAACTAGGTTGTGTGCCTTCAGCCCTACCCAACTCCATCTAAATGGATGGGCCTTGATCCACAGATTTCAAATAGTATGTGAGGTTTTCAACGTGGAGCCGCACCCAAGGACTTTCTTGAGCCTGTTCACCCTGGCAAATCCTTTAGGGGGTAAAATTCTGGGGATGCGAGCAAAGTATAAGAGTTGACACACTTTCAAAGGGGTGTCAGGAACAAGGATCTTCAGTCGGTGAGAGGAATCCTACCAAGAGTTTAAGTGGAAATACTTAAAGGTTTTGCTACTCCAGGGAGGACGGTGTTTGTAACATCCCGCTTTTTTCTTAAGAAGAATTTCGCGTATAAATAATTATACGAGCCAACTATTGAAACTAGAAAATTAAATCACAAAATTTATTTTCTAAAAATACTAGTTAAAATAATGGTTTCGTGATCTCGCGAAATTTCACAAGATTCGGACCGATTTTCAGTCATCATCGGAATTTAATTACGTATCGAAGGTAACCGTAAAATACACTTTTACTAAAGAAAAATTACGCGTACCTTAGATCAAATTAAATTCCTTATTTTAAGGATATGCACGATGTATTTCTATGTTTAGATAATTTCTACAATATCCGTTAATTTTCCGCGCACGTGGTCACACACTTACACGGACAGTTAACGACCAAATACGACCAAACACATAACAATTTTTGGGAGAAAAACCCCTCACCAACTGGCTGCACACCACACTACTACCGCCATATCCCCATCACCAACTCACTTACACAACCTTACCTAAAGTCATACCTATCACTATTCACACCTCACCCAATCATATCACCAATCATCCAATTTAATTAAATTTTCCCTAAAAACCCGAACCCCATTAGCTCTTAGGATCAAAATTTCCTCTCCAAAACACTCCACAAATGCACTACAAAGCAAGCATGAGGAACCTTTCTTTGGCCATTAGAACTTGAGCATTCTCACTTTGTCTTATCCTCCCAAAATCGAAACCACCAAGCCCAAGTCTCCTAATCTTCTTCTTCATTTTCTTTCACTCAAAACCAAGAGAAGAGCACCATCTTGTTCTCTCTAAAGACTTAAACTCACTTCCCTCACAAGAAACAAGCCACTTGTAGTCTCCATCCTCAAGCTTCCTCTTAAAGAAAGGTAGTCACAAGCTTGGACTCTCAAGACCTTTGAGACTCCCTCTCAAGCACTCTTCACCAACATCCAACATTCTTAGGAAGTGGGTAAATCCTAGCCAAATCACCACCTGGGTGATTTATGTGTGTTGCATGTTGTATGTGGAAAAATATGACATGTTATGTGTTATGTGTTTGATGATGATATATATGTTATGTTTAGTGTTTTTGAAAGATAAAATATATTCTTGTGATTGTTGGAATGAGTGTTGGAAACCCTTGGAGGTGTGCATGGGAAAAAGTTTGAGAAAATGAGAGAAGTAAGCAAGATGATAAATTTGTGATGGTGCAATCACGCCCAAGTGCTAAGCGCCAGAAGAGTGTTTTTAAAATTGGACTGAATAATGTGATTTATTTGTACTTAAATTATCTAATAATAAAAACACTTACTTTATTATCTAAAGTAAAATGTAAATGATCTTTTATCGTAAAACTTGGATCTCATTAAAATCAAACTAGTTGTCCTTTTAACAAAAAACACAATAACACACAAAAATGCGTGAGACATGATGAGTTGGAAGTGGAAGGTGTGGACCAAAGACTGCAACGAACAAGAATGTGAGGGCGTACCCTTTCAGTTCGTTGGACCCAAAGCTCTAAACAGCAATTGGCATGTTAGTGTACGTCTTTATTGATATTGATACGTTTATTACCCTAACAAAAGAAATCATTTCCAAATTACATGCGGCAAATAATGTAATTGAAAATTGGTTTATGCTTTATAGTAAAGTTCATATTGGTATTTGGTATACATACATGACTTTTAAAATAATAAAATAATACTTAATTAATTTTATTTGTTTGAGAAGTAGGGGGTGTTTGTGGACAGGGTTGGGCCGAGTTGGCCTATACCCGAATCCAGCCCTATATTTAGACCGGGTCAATTTTGAGAAATTAGACCCAACCCTAAACCCGATAGGCTCGATCATCTTCGGATCAAGTTAAAACCCGAGTTTAAACCGGGCCAAAACGGTCTCAAACTTCAAAATAAAAAATAACACCCATTAAAAAATAAAGTTAAAAAAAATTACAAACTACAATAGATTTGCAATAAAGTTAACTACAATAGTTTTACAATAAAGTTAACTACGATAGTTTTGCAATAAAGTTAATTACAATAGATTTGCAATAAAGTTAACTACAATAGATTTGTAATCAATCTATGTTCATGACATTTTGTTGTGAAGTCGGCCCTTGGGATAGAAATGCATTAGTAGAAACATCTGCAAAATATATGAAGTTAGTCAATATCATGTGAAAATTTTACATAAATTATCCAAGAGAAAGGAATAAAGATGTTATAAACTAACCATTGACAATCTTTTCAGTGCTATCAAATTGATCAAAATCTTGATCATCAAGTGTGGCTTTAGCAGGGAATAGCAAATTTTGAGTGCAAATAAGAAATTCAGCTATTTTAGGGGACAAAGAGCTGCGATAGACATCAAGTACACGTCCACCCGTACTAAAGCAAGACTCAGATGCAAGAGTAGAAATGGGAATACCCAATACATCACGAGCTATGAGAGAAAGGATCCTATACTTTGAAGAATTTGTCTTCCACCAATTCAATATGTTAAAAGTTTCATCATCATTGTCATCCACAGTATCCTCTGCCAAATACCTCTCAAGGTCTGACGCACTGTCCAAATTTGCTTTAGCCCTTTTTTGTTTTTTCCATGTGTTCACTCGGTTTTCAGAAACACCTTTGAAACAAAAAGGCCCCTTACTTGCATTCAAAACAATTCCCTTAGATGAATCCCTACCATCTCCATTATCCTTATAGTCAGAAACACCTTTTGAATAAAAGTTATATAACGAATTCAAGGTGTCTTAACTAGAGTGGACATGCTAAAAGCCAACTCCTTGTCATATATACTCTCTAAAGTCCAAGAGATATAATCAAGTTTGTAGCGGGGGTCCAAGACAATAGCAACTAACAACGGATTAATCTTTTCAATAAGATAAAATAAATCTTAAAATTGCATTTTTCTCAATTTCTCATAAAAGAGGATAATGTGCAAAAACATATAAATTAAGCATTAAAATTACACATTTTTAGTATACAATGTTCAATTATAAAATAATAAAATAAGGTACAAACTCCACTTATCAGGCACAAACTCTCATTCAAATGAATAAGTCCTAAAACTTAAATTCAAGTTGAAAAATGGTTTCAAACTCGAAAAAATATTTAAAATAATAACTAAATAAATAGATAGATAAATAGCTAACTAAAATGAAATAACTTAAAGTGCACACATATATAAAATAAATAATTAAGTTATTGGGACATCGCAACTTTAATTTAATTGTCTAATATTACCAAAAAAAATTTAATTGTCTAACCTTTCATATCTTCAAAATAAAATTGTTTAGTTTTTCATCTAGACTTTTAGAATACTTGTTTAGTCCTCGTCTCGTCTATGTAGTACAAGGTATTAATTTTTTTTATATAAAATATTCACTATATTAATGACCACTTACAATGCAATTATCATAAGAAAAATATTGTAATGTTGAATGTATTGAATACATCGATGAAAATTTTTCATCAATTTAATTTCTTTTATCAAAGACTTAAATTTATTTATTTTAACATAAAATATAAATTTTGTTAACCAATAGGTCCAATACTGTAAAGACATTGATTAATGAGGTTAAAATAAAAAAAATTTAAAATATTAAATGTTATTAAAAATATATAATTTTTACTTTTTCTTAATACAAAATTATTAATTTAATTTTTTAACAAATACTTTAAAAAAAACTAAAATTAGTATAGTGGTGAGAAGTTTAGATAATATGCATGATATTTTAAGTTTAAATATCATAAACAATGTTATTTCTAAAGTATAGAAAAGAAAAAAAAAATCCCACGAGCATTTGGTAATTACTAGTGGGAAATCAAGCACAAATCTTTACTCGATAGCAATTTTCATTGGTTATAGATAAGAAGTCAGTAGCAATTTTTTAGAAATTAAATAATAGGTAATTTTATGAAAAAATAAGAGAAAAAGGTAAAATAGACCAAATTAAATGTGATAAAAGATTCTTCAACGTCATTATAATTGTAAAAGGTATTCATAGATATTGCTGCTTTAAATTTCTTAATTAAAGAGTGTTTTAGTAAAACTATTTAAAAATTTATTAACAAATATTCTTAGAATACTGTTTAAAAAACTTAAAACGAGAAAATTTAACTGTTTTTAATATATTAAATACATTGAAAATTTTTAAAACTCACATTTTTAGCGAAAAACTATTCCTTTAAACTCTTTAAAGGCGCTTGTTAATTTTTCCAACTCTTTTATAATTATTTACGTAAAGAGAATCACTTTTGCACTTGTTTGTGTAATCGTTGCCCGATTAACCGGTCAGATCTGTAGGAGCCAATAATTAAATCAAATTTAATATACTACTCAAAATTAGCACAAGATCTTTACTATTCTAAGAGGCACGAAACTTGAGGAAGGGGGAAAATCTTAAAAAGAGGTGAATAGAATTAAGAAGCAGGATCTAACGGTGATATGAATGGGTCAACTAGTCAACGGTTGCGCAAAAACAGTGCCCCGTAGCAGCATAGAATCGTCATCGGCTTCTCCTATTCGCCAAGAAAGGAAGCACAGCAGTGTATGGGTGAAGGGAAGGGTTCAAAAAAAAGAAAACCTCACCTTGCATCTGTCCGTCACAAACACGTGGCAGCAAATCAACAGTTATTCGCGTCAGCCATAGCCACGTAGCGTTACACGCGTTGAAACGCTAGGCCTGGCTTGCTCTGCCACAACGTGGTGGTGCTTGTGAACGCAGAGCTGCGTGTAACTGTGCATATAATATAATATAATAATAATAATAATTATAAAATATAAATAATATAATTTACACCAAAGTTATTAAACTTGAGAGTTTAAATAAACTCGTCAATGTTCAACAAACTCAAATCGTAAACCCAGTCCGGCCTGCTAGCCCAGATCGGCCCGAAGCATTTAGGCTGAATCAGACCCGATTTTGATCGAGCCCAATTTAAAAAAAACTCTAAAAAAATCCAATTTTAATTTATACGAGGTTTGGGTTTAGCCTCGGGCCACCCGACCCAACCCGGTGGCCCGTATGCTATACTATTATGCATTATTTATTTTTTTCCTTCCCATCCCATTATGAGAAATCACAAGAATAAAAGGAATTGGATTCTTGCAATCTCATCCCATTGTATGATTGCAGATCTATTGTAGTTAACTTTGTAAATCTATTATAGTTTAGAGTTGATTTTTGTTCTTTTGCATGCTTTCAATTTTGTGATGTGCCTTTTGACTGTTTATGGTGATACATAGTAGCCACAGCAGGTGCTTGTATTTTGCACATTTTATTCTTGAATCGGTTTCTGGGAGTTTTATTTTACAATTAAAAAAGGACGTTAAGAAATATAAAATCAAACATTTTGGCCCGCTTTGGCCCGGTCCAAACCCAAGTTTTAACTTGGTCAGAAGATGATCGAGCCTATCAAGTTTAGGATCGAGTTTGAGTCCTCAAAATCGACTCGATGTAAATATAAGACCGAATTCGAGTATAGACCAACCCGGTCATGAACAACCCTAACCATTACTAGCCTATTTATTAACTATTCCTATTCCAACAACCTTCTATTTCAAAGTCTTTTTTTTTTTACCTCTCTTTATTATAATTTTTTTTTTATTTTTCTATACCTCACTTTCCATAACATTTATTTCTTCTCACCTCTTACAAAAATTTACAGTCAAATTTATATATAAAAAAACACGTATTAAAATAAATTAATATTAAAAAAATATTTGATAGGAACAACAATAATTTAATATTTAACAAATACAAAATATTTATTAAGACTCGCTAATAATAATAAATGATTTACTCCTACTCCTACTTAGTGTATTAAACAAATCTAGAAAAGCACATAAAACCATTTTTAAATGGGGGCCATCATCATCGATCATCATGGTGTCAGTTTTGGAGGGGCCCAGGGCTTCGAATTTTGCAAAAGGGATGGGGCCCAGTATTACAAATTGTGGAAGAAAACGACGAAAGAATCTGGGAAAAAGTTAAGGAAAGCGGTGACGTCAGAGGGGAGCTGGAGTGAGAAGCAAGGTTTTAGGGAAAAAGCGAAACCGTGGGTTTTGGAGTTTTGGAGAGGGGAAAAAGTAGTACTCTACTCTGGCTGGGGCAGGTGTGGGGTTTTCGGATTTCTTACTCGCACTCACGGCGCGTGCCCAGGCTTATTGTATACGCATTCGTCAAAAGAAATTTATAAGAATTCTGGTAATGTTAATAAAATTAATAATAGGTAATACTGGTTAGAAAATCCTAAAAAATTATTAATGTGATTCAAACTGTAGTCATTGAGAGAAGAAGGCTACGCCGGTCAATATCTGGCGTTGAATGGTGTATTGTTGGAAAAGTTGCAATGAAAATGATGACTTAAACGCTTTACTATAACTACTGTATAGGCAGTGTATTACTAGAAAAGGGAAAATGCTTTTCTAATCTTGGAATGCACATAAATTATATATAAGATTTACGTTAGGAAAAATTAAGGAGTGTCGGCCAATTATTAAGAAATTAAATGTAGTAAGTTTTTATTAAAAAATTAAGATTTATATATTTTTAATGGTATATAATGCATTAAAAATTGAGACTCATTATTTTGCTTTTTTGATCAATGTTCTAAAACCCTTGTTAATATGAGTGTGATCGAGTACAGGTGATTGAGCACATAAATATACCTATGTATTGATTTATTTATATATATATATATATTAATTAGTGTGAGTTTGGTGTCCATAATTGTGTATAGAATTGGAATTGAACATTTTAATTCAATTTTTTTTTGTTTGGCATAACATGTGGAATTTGAATTATAATTTCACAACCAATTTTATAGAATTGAAAAATAATTAAGATGAGCCCATTTCAGTTCTTAAATAATACTCTATTATCAACTCTCAGACTCATTAAATTTCTCCTTCTTCATTAAATTTCATATGATTCTTTCTCTTTTTCATTTATTTGTTTTCATATTTATTAAAATTTAATATATTTATAAAATATTATAATATATTTTTTAAATTTTATAAATGAATTATTTTTAAAAAATATATTATTATACTGCAAACAAAAATATTTTATAAATGAATAATTGCATTTAAAAAATAATAAAAATATTATTATAGTAAAAAATAATTATTTTATTAATAATTTCATCAATTTAATAGTTTGAATAATAAATTTAAATTAAGTTTAAAATTATAATTCAGGATCAAACTCTTTAGTGTATCTAAACATAGAATTTAAGATTTTGTATGAATCTCAGTTCATTCATTATTAAAATTGAATTTAGAATTCCATATTACAATTTCAATTTTAATATCAAAACTGACCCATTGTAAAGTATTTTACATTATTATTTAATTATGAATTTCTTTTTTTCAATAGCTACAAAACGCTTATGCTCTCAAAAGAGAACAGGCAAAAGATGGTGCATTAACTTATAATTCGAGTCAACCCTTATAACAAAATTCATAACATAAATTCAGATTATTAACATAATACATCAAGTCAAATCCACTGAGCCAACATTGTGCACTGACACTTGAGGCCAATCTCTGGTTCCACACACAAATACCATTCTCAAACCATCCACACAAAACGTCATACGAATTCACCAACTCAAATCATCCTTTACACTTTCTTTGGATGATAAAGAGAAAATAGAAGGAAAAAATTGAAGTTTGTCCCATACATTAGTACAATGTGTGTTTTCTTTGGAAGAATAATACAAAAATATTTTATGTACACTGTATTCATCCATACATACAACTTCCAATTATACATACAGTTTTTCAAATTAGAAAAGCACGCAATCCCACGTGATTTGTCACTAAATTCCACGCGATTATACCCTGAAATTTGAGCTTGCACCACGCTGCCATAACTACCACAATACGGTCTCAAATCCACCCCAATACGCCACCATAACCATCAGAAACATGAGCCTGTTGTGCATAAAGCATTCCCAGGAATGAAAGCACTCAGATCCATACTTGGCGCATTATCAGTTTCAAAAGTAATGCAAGAAATTGATCAAATACCAGAGAATGTGGTAATGTCATCGATGGTGCATTTGACACATAATGAAAAAGATACTAGAAAAATTGAGATCAAGTCTGAGCTTAAAAATATCGCGTGGGAAACATTATCTATTCAGTCTTTTGAGGATCAGTGGTCTTAATTCTTGACAATGTACAATCTTAAAGACAATGAGTGATTGGACAATATATTTTTTAAATCCTTGATGATATAAGTGTTAAATTATGTTATAGTTGTACTGTTAATGAATAAGGCTGTGTTCTGTAGTAACCATGTAATTCAAGAGTTTTTAATCACAAGGGTGTACAAACTTTACAAGCCAGAGTGCATAGATATTACAAAATAGGATGCACATACTTTACATTGGAGATGCACAAACATTACATATACACATGCACAAACTTTGCAAGAACCATGTAATTCAAGAGGTGCACAAACTTTATATGTCAGAGCGAACAAACATTACACGATAGGATGTACAAACTTTAGAGTTTCAAGGTCGAAACTGTGCAAACTAGAATGCACATAACTCACATATAGAGTGCACAAACATTAGCAACTACAATGCACAAACATTATACAACATGATACACAAACTTTAGAGTTAAGAAGTCGAAATACTCTAAACTTGAGATGCACGTAACTCACATACATAGTGCACAAACTTTAGCAACTACGATCACAAACATTATACATATCTGTGCACAAACATTATACACACATGACGCACAAATGTTTTCGCCAAACCAAAATCGTTCTGAAATCACATACATTCAACCAAAAATGGAAGAAAGTTTAACAAATAGTAATTAATAAAAAATATACTTACATTACCTTCACTTGGACTCTAACTAAAGACAATCACCATATCAAAGCAATGTCTTAATCACTAGACTAATATCATTTTTGTAATATTTTATGCAATCATATTTATTAATATAATTAAGGTAATGTTTTGGGTTTAGATCCTGGAAGATATTTAGATATTATTGGTCTTGTATGTTTCGGGCTTAAAACTTGAAAGATGGTTGATTATTATTATTAAATGTTGTGTTATTGATTGTGTATCAGGCCACAATAATAGGCTGTAGTAACAGACCAAACAACATATTTTTGATAATAAAAAAATATACACAGGCAGACCTATCAGACTCCAGGTCAGGCTAAAAAAATAGTCTTTGATAGTTAATAGGCTAGGCCCATGCCAAAAACTAATGAGACAAGTCCGACCTATTAAGAGTCTAACCTGACCTGTTCCCATCCCTATTTGTTATTATGTTTGATACAAGGTGATTGGGCAATGGGGGATGTGGGCTATCAAAGGTAGGACGGTATGAATACGTTGTGTTGCGGCCTGATGATAAATGTTAACTACGCTTTGTCCCTTAAATATTTCTAGTTTAGTACTTTTTCATTCCAAAAAAAGTAAGAGGTTTGTCCATTGAATTTTCCCTATGAAAGTTTTGATTAAACTTGACTTGTTTCAGCTGAACATTATTAACCCTCAGTGGGCTATGCATATCATTTGAAGTGTTCTTCTTTGTCCATTGTGGGGCATTTTTGATAATAATAGAAGTCATGTTACTTATATATAATATTAGCTAGTGCAAAAACTTTATTAACGATTTAAAAAAATTGTTAAGATATTACTTTTGTTTTTAAATAATTATTTACTTTTCTATATCAATATTATTCATAAATAATTGTCCATTTTTTAAATTTAGGCAATATTAATTATAAATTCTTTTATTATAGTCATATTTAATAAAAATAGTAAAAAAAGAGATAAAATAGTGGACGAACGATAACAAATAAAAATGAATAAATTAATATTGAGACTTTTAAATTATATTTTTAATATCCATGTGTAAATAGATTAATTATTTGAAAAAATATATAATATTTATTTATTTGGGATGGTGAAATTATTTGAGTTTACTTCAGCCTTGATTTAAGGAGGCAATAAATGGTTTCACAAGACGGTTGTGATGCGGTAAATATCCTCTGATTTTTTTATGACACGTAAATTGTAGTATTCTCTTAGAAAATATTTAATACCTGATGCTTGTCTCAATTATTAGAATTAAAAGTTAAGAATATGAAAAGGAAAAAAAAAATACTGCCTCCTACTAGTATTATTATTTCTACCCTGATTAATTTGCATTCGACGGGTTTGGTTAATTCATAAATGAGCGAGGCAGGTGGCCCGTGGACCCATTAATTCGCTCCTGAAGAAAACCCCACACCAAGGACATGGACATAGACATGGGCGTTGGGCGGTGGCTGTGACCGTTACTCCTACGCGCATTGCGCGAGTCACTTGGCGGGCCCGCACTCTTTCCCTTAACCCAGCACAACTTGACGTGGAGAGGACAAGGAGTAGAGAGAGACATGTGCGGTTTGGTCGACGCTGGCCCCCACCCACTTCAGAGAAAGTGGAACTGCAAGATCTTTCCCTTCCTCTTTCGCAAAACCCTCTTACTCTTCCCTAATCACAAAACGGCCACTCCTCCACAAAATGACCAATTTATCCCACAATAATTTATGGGGTTTATCTAACAAATGCAATGAGAAAGTAAAAAAGAAAAATTTTGCATTAAAAATACAAGTTTTTTTTTTAAATCTTTAATATATTACACATATTAAAAATATTTCAATTTTTTTCTTAACAAGTGTCATAGTTTGATGGGAGGGACATGACAACGATACATAAACATAAAGGCAGGAAAAAATATTTATATTTCACCATGTCCAATTTTGCATTATGTAAAATTAAATTTTTGTGTCTCCCATATCACAATTTAGTAAGATAAATAAAATATAAAAATTATATGTCCCTATATCTCTATCTTTTTATTTTGTCATTAGACCAAACACTGCCTTACTTATGTGTTAATTATTAGAACAATCTAATTATTATAGGGTTTACTCAGGTATCCTCATAAAATTGAAGAATATTGATACCATAACATCTAAAATTTTGCCACGTGTTTCACTAATTCAAATTATTTATTATTTTAAATTTGCGATTAAATCATAATCATTCAAATACAATGAGGTATCGATACCTTCATAAAAACTTGGATACCCAAGAAAAAACCAATTGTTATACAATGATATTGTAAAGTATTTTATAATGTTAAGCATTGAATAGGAAAAATATATCTAAATCGTACAATATGTGTTGTATTTTTTAATGTATTCACAAAGTACAAAATGATAGACTTATTTATAGGCTGAAAATAAGATAAAGATAAATTTAACAGAAAAGATAAATATTATAAGAAATAAAATAGATAAATATCCTAATATATAAACCTAAATTAATTTAAGATAAAATAAGATATATCAATATTTTGATTTATTCTCAACATATAATATCATTTAATCAAATTTTACATGCATAACTTTTTAAATAGTAATTAAAGAGGTCAACTATTTTTTACTTATATGACTATTAATAATTTATTTTGGTGCACAAGTTAAAATAAATTTATCACAAAAGAAAACATTGAAAAATGACTTATGAATATTATTTTATATTTTAAAATATAATAAAATAAATTTTTGTTTGTATTTTGAAAAAGTGTTTTTTTAAGAATTCAAATATTTATACTGATAAAAAAGTATTAAATGATTTTTTGAAAAATAATAAGTTGTAAATTATAACTTTTGAAAAGTTAAAAAAAATTAAAAAATTATGTTATCCAAATGGACCATAATAAAATTTAATTAAACAATAATATAAAATATTATGCGTTGATATCAATTAAACTCTTAATAGATTCTCATCTTAACTCCACTTTCTTATTAATTAAGAAAATTAGTATGATTAAATTAAGTTGGTGATTGTCTGATTGATTTCAGCACTCTGCTTTCAATGGCAATAGTGTAAATCTCGCAAATAACAGTGGCAAATGGGTGGACCCCATAATAATTATGCAAAATGATAAAATTAAAATAAAATGAGAATATTTAGATGCAGGTATGTTGAGCCAATGGATTCATGAGTCATGACTGAGGCGGATTCTTGTAAGTTGTCACCTGCCCGCTGTTTATAGAGAGCCCCATTCTGATACCGCGCATACAACCAAACCAAACCAAACCAAACCACAAAGTCCTTTAAGCCCCATTTCCCTCCTCTTCTTCTTCTTCTTCACCTACCTTTCACTCTTCTTTTTATGAAACCGCCCCTTCCCACTTTCTCCATTACACTCTTCTCTCTCTTTTTCGTTTCTGTTCCTCTCAAACGAAAACCTTAAGAAACTCTTCCATCTTCTCGCATGGCTGGTTCTATCAAGAGGCATTGTTTCTTGGAAGAGGACGACGGTGTTGTCGACACGGAGCCTGGGTTTTCCGGCCACAATTACCTCAATTACCAGTACAGCCTTGTGTCTAGGACTATGGGTTACGCCACCTATTACAACAGGAACGGTTTCAGGGGCATTTCGGTCTCTTCGCCGAGATCTGGGAGATTCTATGACGCGAGATTTGAAGATCTCCAGCCTCACTTCCTCGAAGCCTGTTTCCTTTGCAAGAAGCCGCTTGGGGAAAATAGGGATATCTTTATGTACAGGTTAGAAACCCTAAGAATCAATGGTATTTAGGCCTTCAATTAGCGTATTCCTTGATCTGAAATGGGAAATCCCTAATTATTGTTCTTGATTGGGATGAATTTGAATTTTATTGTTAAATGCGGAATTTGAATAGTTTCTTTTCTTGTTGCGTTTTGGTTCTGATTCAATTGTTGAACTTTTGATGATGTAGAGGGGACACGCCTTTCTGTAGCGAAGAGTGCAGGCAAGAACAAATAGAGATCGACGAAGCCAAGGAGAAGAATCGGAACCTTTCTTCTTCCGTGAAGGCTTTGAGGAAGAAGGAGCAGAGTAAATCTGATTCTCCAAACAATGCCCAAGATTACTCCTTTCGTGCAGGGACGGTTGCTGCCGCTTAGGTGAAAAAACCTCAATGGAAAAAATTAGAATTAGGTTTTTTATGTGAGAAATACCCTGGAACTGTTATATGGTGTTCCCAAAAAAGAAAGAAAAAAAAAGAAAAAAACTAGAAAAAAAGAAATAGGTGTCAAAAAAGAGCGAAGAAAAGGAAAAAGTAGGAGCGAATTTTTTTTTTTTTTTTTAAACTTTGTTTTCACGAAGAAGGGTCGAGAGAGAAGAGATCGCCATTCAAAAGGAGTTTTTGTTCATGAAGCTGTAAATGGGGTGTTGTTGCCTGTGGGATCCTCTCTCGGAAACGGCTCATCTTCGAGGTTTTTTTTTTTTAATTCTCTTTTTCTGGGAAAGAAATATATCAACGTTTTGCGTTTTTCTGTCTCTTTCAGTCTTTTGTATTATTTATTTATTTTTATTTTGATGTATGTTGTTTCCAGAAGTTTCGGATTTTTAACGAAGAAACTTAATTCAGATTAAATTTCAATTGTATTTGTTTGTATCCATTGAAAGAATTTTCTAGTTCCATTTGGGCTTGTGTATCTTGTTGCCTGTGGGACGAGAATCACTATGAATCTGTCCAGACTTGCAGGCAGATGAAAATAAATAATATGAGCTGAGTCATATGAGTTGGAGAAACGAATTATGTCATCGATATAACAGAGACGAAATAGATTATTTTAAATAGAATCTGGTATGGTCATTTCATTCTTCTTGCTGATTTACTAACGTCCTTGATCTAGGAAGCAAGTTCCTGAGAAATGGTATATGTTTGTGTGTAATCTTGTTGGGTGGGGAAATGCCATGTTATATTCCAAAAATTACTTGAGCAATGTGTTCCATAATTTTGTTTATCAAAATATGTTTGATTTAGACTTTGCTTTGTGTGTTTGTTGGAGTAGAGCGATAGGCGAAAGCAATATTTAGTTGACGAATAAATAGCTTGCCTTCCCGAGTCCGTCACCAGAACGGTTGGCACCAAATACCATTTTTACCAAATTCTGTTCACTACGAATCTTTCAAAACGTTTAATATCTAATAGGGAGTCATTCTCAATTTCTTTCCTATTTTATTGTCGATTTTGTTTAATCTTATTTCTATCTTTGAATTTTGGTAAAAACTTCTTTATGAAGTTGCTCATGAGTTACATGGGGTAACTTGGGGTTTAGAAGGAAGAAAATTACCCTAGGTCTTGATGAAGTTCCATCAAAATCACAGTATCACACCATTAGTATTTGTATTTGAGGAAAATGTCAAGCTTTCACAAATTTATCAATAAATAGCAGCGGCAAGCAGAAATGTATACAATTTGATTGATTGAAACTTGTGGTGTGTAAATCTTTACTATTAAGAAGGCTTTGAAAGAAAAAAATTGCTATTTGGTCACAATTTGAGTTGAGTTTTCCTGATGGCTGGTTCTAAGATTCACTAATTAAGTTTGGGTGCATCGTTTATCAAGTGCATTTAAATCATTTGATTTTAGACTATTTATGCACCTAATTATGAACAGTTATAATTGAAATAGATCACTGATACAACTAACTTTGTTGGGGGCATTCGAAAGGCTCCTCAAACACTACTCTCTTCCCTTCCGCTTTGATTTTTCCCTTTCATCTTCTTCACCCTCTCCTCCGCTACCTGCCGCCATCCCATTCCTCTCCTTCACTCTCTTCCGCCATGCACCACCACCTTGAGAAATCCATCGACCTCGATGCTGAACACGACTGCCCCATTGAGACCCACCCGCTCAACTTCCCAGCCTCTAAGGTAGGCCTTCCAGTTGGGCTTGGATCTGAACCTCGCACTTTGTCGCCACCAACGCTAGTACACGCTTCAACATCATCACCCAACTTCCCACTTAGGCTACTCTTCGATTATAAATTCCCATTTTTGCTTTATTGAATTTTTTTTTGGGTTGAGTAAAATTCGATTTTTTAAAAATTTTTTTTTAATGTGGGGTAGGTCAGATTGGTTGGGAATCAAAGATTTTGATGTGGAAGAGGAGGTGCAACCAGATTTTCCGTGCCCATATTACTACGAGGACTTCGACATCATGCCTTATGTTCGCATCTTGAGGAAGAGCATTCTTGTGAGTCAAAAGTCACAAGATGTTTGTTCTTCTTTTAGATTTCGTTTCCTTTCTTACTTTGTGTTTGAGATCTGTGTTCTTTTCTTTTATCATATGACTATGTTTGCTTTACTTCCCTTTAGTTGTTTTTGTGTTGTGCCCCTTTCTATGTTCTGATATTGTTTTTGAGTGAGCTCTGGAGTTTGATTGAGGCCCCTCTCCTTCTATTGTTGTGGAATTGACTAGATTGTTCTTGTGCATGCTTTCTACAGAGATACCTTGACCTCTTCCACATACAAAAGACTCCTCTGTTTGTATTTCTTCACTGGGGTTTTGATTCAAGAATTTTCGGAAGCGGGTGAAGAAGACGAAGGAGAAAAATAAGAGGGGAAAGAGGAGAGAGTAGTTATTTGAAGAACCTTTAGAATGTAGCAGCAGAATTAATTGTATCAATGGTCTATTTCAATTTCAACCATTCATAATTATGTGTATAAATAGTCCAAAATTAAATGATTTAAAATTTTAAATACACTTGTGAATGATTTGCCAGTTTGGGTGAATATTAGAACCCGCCTTCCTTGTTATACCCTTAGTTTAACACCTATGCACACCCCACTACCATCATACATGTTGAGTTGGTTTTTGCGTAATCAACTAAAAGAAACTGCTTATACTTGCATCATTTTTACATGCAATTTTTTTATAGAAATCTAGAAACTGCTTTTAATTATTTTATTACACTTGTTAATAATAAAAGGTGGCTTGGCAAACATGAAAGTGTCTGTTAAGCTACTAGTAAATATAATTAGAATTTATCTAATAAGTGTGTTAAGAGCACTTACTACAAAACCTAAAGCGGAATGATTTTATTGGAAAAATAAAATTGACAAATCTTAAATGTAATATTAAATATTAAAATTCAAAAATCATTATACTTTAGGTTCCGTAATAAGTGTCCTTAGCAAAACTTATATAATTAGTATTTGTATTTGAGGAAAATGCAGAAATGTATCAATAAATTTTAGAAATCAGCGGACGACACGCAAAAGAAGAAAATTATAGATCCAGAATTTCCAAAATTGCATGCATATTTGCATTCTATTTCTATGGCTGTGGCAAGTGGCAAGTGGCAACCGTTTCTCATGGACTACGGGAATCAGCCGAAGCGGGCTTTGCACTAGAAATTTTCTTTTAAGCCCAGGAGCAATTATGGGCTTTAGATGGTAGGCCTTTTTGGTTTAGTCCTCGGAACTCTGAAGTCAATTCTATGATTACCAATTTATTATTGCAGTCTGATAAAATGCGGGCTTTGCTGTTTGGGTCTCGTTCTCGAGTTGGCTCGTGTCCCTGATTCAACCCAAAATCTGCCGTATTCCAGTTGTTCACATACATTTTAATATAAAATTAATTTTGGTATTACCGAAGCTTTTGTTACCATATATAATATGATAATAATATCATAATCATACCATATAATTATAATAACCTTATTTCAATTTCATTACTCACCCAGGCCACGGCACTCGCGTTACTCGTTGCGCTGCTTGCGTCGTTCAGCATAGCAGGTCACGCCACGTCCATGTACACGAAGAAACCGTTTGCTCGCAATTCTTGCTGCGTGAGTCTGCTGTCCAACGCAACAATAACACCCATTCGCAACCGCCTTGAGCTATTTGGCATTTTGCGCAACAAAGCAAAAATTTATAAGGTGATTCCAGTGCGGCGTGCACCACGGTATTACGCTTCTATTAAAAGGCCACGAAAGCATAACGTGACCTCACGTGGTTCAAATTCAATACGTGGTCAACTCTTGTTTGTTAAATAATATAACGTATTTTACACCCTCGTTTTATGCGATCTAAACTCCCGCTGTACCTTCCAGACCGAGTAGGTCTAGCATTTTCATTTGTTTTAATAATAAAAATATAATATATATTTTTTAATTTTCTTTTTTCTTTTTGAGACTAAAGCGACGACGTGGCCTTCAAGCTCCGAATCACTCATTCATTTCATTGTGAACTTCTTCTCAACGTCGTCTTCATCTTCGTCTCTGTAACCGTTTCGATCGTCGTTGTGATGAGTGTATGATCACACGCCAACGAGATGTTGGAGGATCAGGTAGCGTACCTCTTGCAGAGGTACCTTGGCAACTATGTGAGGGGTCTCAACAAAGAGGCCCTCAAAATCAGTGTCTGGAAAGGTTCACAAAGTTCTCACTCCTCCTTTTTTTGTTCCTTTCAATTTCTTCTTCTTAATCGCCTTTCCGTTACTTCTTGAAACGATTTGTAACTCTTCTTTTTCACTTCATTGCTGAGTTGTGAAATTAGAGTGAGACTATGAGTTGGTCTATATAGTAGCGGTTGAAATTGAGTGCGGGATGTTTAGATTTGATGAATTGAATTTCAGCTATTCATTCTGTCGACTGTGCCAGCGCAATCGTAGCTATGATGCGCGAGTGATTGTGTTTTGGACAGTGTTTTTCTTTATTTTTTTGGGTGAATGTGAAACTTATGTCTTGTTCCACCGAATATAGTTTCTGATGAGTGGGAGAAAAGGTGTTGAATAAATGATTCTGCTATTAACAAATGACATTTAACTATATTATTTGTTCACTGTTGCTTCCATTTGTCAATGTGTTGGAGTTTTAGGAAGTATGGACCCTGTTTGCTATGTAGCTCTTGGTTGTGACTTCGGATTCAACACCAACTCACTCTACAGTTTTTTGAATATAAGTTTTTGTTGCTAATTATTTTACGTAGTCGTAGGCATATTTTTACTTCCTAACTTCATAGCATACATCTATCTCATCCTCACGTTGAAATGTATTGCATGTTTGATCAAGAATCATTATGATGCCCCTGCTGGATGGAAATATCAATCACCTTTGAAAGATTGCAAACTGTAGTTTTAGGAGAAATGGTGAATTCAATACTTAATTAGTTCTAGCTGCTGTCCTGATTTAGTGATGTCTTGTTTCGAGGTCAATGCACATTTTTGGTTAAGGTTAAACTGTGCCTACATATAAGTAAATTTTGCATAGTTACTCATATTTGAAAGATTTTATGGATGGACTTTTTATATGCTTTTGCTTTTTGTTGCCCTCTCATCAAATTTTTCTTAGTGTATTTGTGATCATTTTATTGTCCCTAAAACTAAAATATCAAACAGGAGATGTGGAGCTGAAGAATATGCAGCTCAAGCCTGAGGCTCTGAATGCTTTAAAATTGCCAGTGAAGGTTAAGGCAGGTTTTCTTGGATCAGTGAAACTTAAGGTTGGTGGGCCGTTAACTGCTTTTTCTCAGAAGTTTAAAAGTATAATATTTGTGTCTGGTTACATAAATTTTGAATTTCGATATTGCTGAATGGTCAAGATTACTGTGGAAGCATCTATTTCAATTATTTTTATTCTGAAATTTGTATTTTGTTACCTCTCTTCTCCTCATTTGTTGTGATATGATAAGTTTTTGGTCTAGTGATGCATTTTCTTTACTTTATTTTATAATTTTATTAGCTTGTCTTTTCTAGTTTTTGGTTTTCATATATGTTAATTTTTCATTTTGAGGATGATGACAAGAGTGAGCCACTTATGTCAGAAACATAGCCAGAGGATAATGTTGATGGTTGTCCCACCCCCCCTCTATCGATCTTCTTTATATTATTCCTGTAGGAGGATATCTTGATTGCCAATTTTGTAGAAGCTAATTTCTATTAATGGGGCTTGCAGGCCTGTGGCTGTTATGGATTCTGGTAGAAGCAGTTATTTTATATTTATTTTAAATTTTCAGTGAAAATGTTATTTTTCATATTTCAGACTGAAGTATGTAGGTTATTTTATATTTTTCCATCTCTATATTGTAGGGCTGATACTTGCCTCTGTGATAGCTTGTTTATGCCCCTTGAGTGGGAGCAATTTCTGTTGGTTCTTTTGAAAGGTTTTGGAAATGAGTCCATTTTTTTTGTGTCAGATTGCTGTTTTTGATGTTCTTTGGTGTGTTTATTTGCATTGGAATGCCCCCATTTTAAAGCCCTCCTCTGCACCAAGATTGGTGTGTTGGGATGAAGTTGTGTTTTTGGCTTCTATCTGGTGCTCTGCAGTTGACTGTTTCATGGGAGCATCTGTTTCTGATGTATAGAGGGACTTTTATTTATTTTTTTGGTAATGATGTATAGAGGGACTGACAAGTTGCTGGATTCATGATTTTCTTTTTGATTTTTTGTTTTTTGGTCAGAGGATACTTACTCCCGTTACTTGTACTTCAGTTTTATCATTCCTATTTGATGGATTCTATATCTATTATATGTTAACAAACTAAGTTTTTTCAGGCTATCTTCATTTAAGCACTCACTGAGCATACTATTTTAAGTAACACGATCCTTTCAACATTATTGTTGGTCACATTTGACTTTTTAATTTTTTTTTTTAGGTTCCATGGAGTAGGCTCGGCCAAGATCCAGTCTTGGTATATTTGGATCGCATTTTCTTATTAGCTGAACCTGCAACTCAAGTTGAGGGATATAGTGAGGATGCTGTCCAAGAAGCTAAGAAGAACCGAATACAGGTGAGAAAAACAGGAATAGGTAAACAGGTATAATTTGATACTTCTCTTGACATTTATTTGATGATTAATGCTTTCCCTCCTTTTGGTAACAGGAGATGGAATTGAAGCTATGGGAAAAGTCGCAACAATTAAAATCAGAAATGGTATGAGCTGTTTTTTAGTTATTAATTGTTATTATTAGATCAAAGAAGAATTTCATCGAGATGAAGAAGAGACGATAATTACAAAAGATTGGAGGACAAGAGATCCTCTTTACAAGAACAAAACAAGAAAATACTAAGAATCAAGTAGAGTTTTCAATCTCAACACAACATATATGAGATGAAAAATCCTCTAAAAGGATCATGAGCTTTACACCAAATTGCTGCCAAAAAGCCTTATCCTATCCCACAAAACATGCTTGTCTGAGAACTTGTCATCGAAGGTGCAAGAGTTGTGTTTTAACCAAACGTACCAAACAATAGGAAAAACAGACATTGCCACAAATATTTACCTTCCTTTTCCCAAAACCAACATAACCCATCATCAACAACAACAACATCATCATTATTATTATTATTATTATTATAATAATAATAAAATGGGAATTGTTTGGCTTGGTCTCCAATATTACCTTTCCATATTTGGCATCACTTCCTTTCCATATTTGGCATCACTTCTATTTTCTCCATTCTTAAAAGCAAAATTTCAAGATGGATACTGATGTAAAATTAAATCACTTAAGGTTTACTAACCAATAGCCCCTACAACTATACTTGCATTATGCCCAATCGATCAAAGCTACCAATAACTGCTAAGAGGCACTAATACATTTTTCTCTCTTAATTTAAGATTTAATTTTTTTAAAATAAAAAAAAATTATTTTGAAATTTGTACAAAAAATAAAGAATGTTGATATTGTTATTAGTAGTAGTGATAGAAAATTTCACATTAGGTGGTGTGCAGCCAACCATCCATCCGTCCCATATGAACACTTGCTCGATCTCTATACATCCCAGAAATGGCAACGCATTAAAACAATCATTAACATAGAACCATAAAGAGGCCATAAACATAATCCTGTCCTATAATCAAGTTGAGATGTTGTGAGACACCCTTAATGATGTTAACATTTTTCTTGCACCCAATGCACAAAACGACTTCCTGCCAAAGCTTCACCATTGCCAAAAAAACTTGCCTCAGCATAAACTCCAAAGTCCAAACAAAATATTCTGTATGGAAGGTGCCACTCTATAGTGAAAGATGCTTAAAAGAAATTGGCAGTATAGCTAAATGCTGACCTTGAAGTTGTTTTTTTCCCCCATATCCTATCAGTGAATTGGGTAATGTGTGTAAAGTTTATTTGGGGATTCTGCGAAAATGGCGATTTAACTTAATAATTTTCTTATAACTATGCATCTCAGAAGAGTTTTGGATTATGTAATTTTAATACCTCTTTGGAGCCCTGTATAAGTGTGAGCTTGGGCGTTCATGTATGTTTAAGAATAACTTATATCAACTTGTGTATCTTCTTTTTATTTTTTTATTTTTTTTCAAAAGAATAAATCATGGTTGGGATCCCTCATCAGCACCATAATTGGAAACTTGAAGCTTTCAATTTCCAATATTCACATCAGATATGAAGATTGTGAGAGGTAAAGGAAGATTTCACTTTTTCTTGATTATTACTCTGCTTTCTACATCTTGCTCTAGCCTAATATATTCTGTCTTGTAGCAATCCAGGGCACCCATTTGCAGCTGGTGTCATGTTGGACAAACTCTCAGCCATGACAGTAGATGATACTGGGAAAGAGACTTTTATTACTGGAGGGGCACTAGATCGCATTCAAAAGGTTCTGATTTGTCTTAGTATGAATTCATATTGGCCGTAATGATGAAATCCTTTTGTTTTGATCTAGATGCATCATGCATGTATAATTTCATTATTTAGATGCTTGTATAATTTCATTAATTCCAGAGCATTTTTTTGCAACAAAAGGAAGGTTATAAAAAAAAATCGTTCTATCTTGAAGTTCTGTTAGCTTGAGAGTAAGGAGCTTATTTAATTGTTTCTGGGCACTATCCACTTATTTTGTTGGCTTCTTTCAAGGAATCTTATTACTTACGGAAGAAACATAGTCAGTACAAACTGTAGTTAAATCCATAGTTGCAATATGAAAATAATCTTACTCTGTAGTCCATAACGATTATTGCCTTCCTATTACATATTTTGTTTAACTATTATATTACCAGTGTTCTTCTGTTGTTAACATCTTTTTCCGTCATTGTTTTGCACTGTTGCAGTCTGTTGAGCTAGATCGGCTTGCAGTTTATTTTGATTCAGATATTATTCCATGGCATGTTAACAAAGCTTGGGAAGATTTGCTTCCTTCGGAATGGTTTCAGGTATATATATCTGGTGGATAATAAAGGCTGGATTTATGTTGCTCCTTTTCTCCCCAGCTCCTTTGAAGTCCTTTTCTGTTTCCATTTATATTATGGATGCAATGAGTCGTGTGTATAGGGTTTAGAATTTTCAAGGAAACTTCTTTGCATTTGGGATAGGGTTATCTTTTTAGTCTCGTGGTGGTGCTATGCTATTGGTCTCTTTAGAGGTGTTTCTCTGCTAGATACACGGAGAGATAGGTATGCTTTCTTACCTAGCCCAATCCCTTAGGACATGTATGCTTTCTTCTTGCGAGGTTATCTTGTCCTCTTTAATAACCCCCCTTAGGGAGTCAGTGTGTTTGGGACATACCAGTAAATTTGGTTGTCAAAGATACTATGCTGTGGTGCAGATTGATAGATATTCATGCTTGAGATAGGGGTTAGGGTTATTCTATCTCGATTCTCTTGCATGGTATGGAAATTTATGGGTTCGATACATCCTATTCTAGGCTGTTTGGTGAGATTTTGCTTGTGTTTGTGGGATTTGCTCGCCTGATGGTTGGTGATTGTTGTTCTTTATAATTATATCTTGTTATTCTTGGGAGAGAGCAATCCACATAGCGGAGGATTTTTTGAATGCTACCTTGTTCATATTAGTGGTTCCTTTTTCTCCATTTATTCAGCTTATTTAGTTCCAGGGTTCTTATATAGATTAGCCTTGGTTTGTTGTTGTTATGGTTGGTAGAATGAAAAAAGAAATCAAAGACCTTCCTAGGATTTGCTTAAGCTTTTGGAACATATGGTTCTTTGGTACGTGTTAAAAGTCCACTTGATTTATTGGTTTAAAATAGTGTTCAGTTCTTGTATAAGGTAATTGCATACAATGGGACAGTCTAGTATGGAGTTCTTGCTTTGCCAGTGTTATTGCATTTTTTTAAGAGATTAGTCCATCTATTGGTGAAAAACTGACTGAATCTCACCTTAGGTGGTCTGCTCATGATGAAGACCAGTTAGACCTGTGTACAAGGAGATTGTATATTAGAACCTTGGAAAAACCATGCCACAAAGGCTAGCTATTTTATTTGGAGCACTCAAGGCCTTATGGACCCCAACATCAGAATTGCATACTTCCAATGTGGGACTCTAGTCCTATACCTTGCAATTGGATCCCAACATCCCACGATGCTCTGCAGCCCTAGTGCCCTTGTGGGTTGGCTGTTCTCTAGCCCTTTTGGACTGGTCACAGATGAACACTGCATTGCCAGCGTCACCACCCACTCCGCTCAATTGCAGCTGAGTGGCACGGTAGAAAGCTCTAATACGAATTGATAAGAACCTTGGGAGAATAGCACCACAAAACCTAGCTATTGTAGTTGAAGAGGCTTAAACCCTAAACCCTACACCGAAATCCCATACTTTCGAGGTGGGACTCAAGTCCCATACCTTGCAATTGGATCCTAACAGTATGATAAAGGATAGCATAATAGCTATGGGGGGAGGAGAAAAACTCTAGGTGAACCCATTACAATGACTTAGATCTAAATGGCCTTTTTGAAATCTTGAATTATGATAAAACATAATGACATCGTTTGATCCATGTAGTTGAACTCAGCCTAATGGAAAACTACTTTTTTGTTGTTGTTGTTGTTGTTATTGTATAATGTGGGTTAGTCCTGCTACAATTGGAATTGTTGGCAGTTAGGCTTGGGCTACGGGATGAAAGATTGAAGGATAGTCAACTTTTTTTGGACAATTATGATGCAATGCATTTTTTTGGACGTATTTGGATAGAATGGCACCACATAAACTTTAGTGCACAGTTAGGGACATTATACACTGATGGAATTGTTCAATAGGATTTCCTTCGGTGGTGGTACATTGTTTTCTTCCATGTTTCATATTCATTTTATCTCATTATGTGTTTGTTCTTTAGTTTCTCTTATCAAATTGCTTACTTAAAATTAGGTATTTAAATTTGGCACTAAAGATGGGAGGCCAGCTGATTATTTGTTAAAAAAGCATTCATACATTCTGCAACCAGTGATTGGGAAAGCAAAGTACTCCAAGCTGCGGCCAAATGAAATTACTGATGGCAAACAACCTTTGCAGAAGGCGGTGGTGAACTTGGATGATGTTACAATTAGCTTATCAAAGGTTCATTTGATGCTTATTCGTTGATATTTTTTGGTTGCCCTGGATTGTTGCTCTCATATTTTTTGGATCATTTATGCAGTTCTCTCTTTGCAGGGTGGTTACAGGGATATTATGAAATTAGCTGACAACTTTGCTGCATTTAATCAACGTCTAAAGTATGCTCATTATCGTCCACTGGTGCCTGTTAAAGTTGATCCAAAGTCTTGGTGGAAATATGCTTATAGAGCTGTATCTGACCAGATAAAGAAGGCGAGGTATTTAAGCACTCAAATTATGTTCACATCTTGATGCAACACAGGTCAAGCTAAGATTTATGAATGCTAATTGCCATATATAAGTGTTGGAAATATGAAGAGAAATTAATTTAGTTCATGTATCTTTGGATTCATTTACACAGGTAGTTGTAGCTTATTTATTGTAAATAATTGTTGCAATTATTTCTAGAAGTATTTTTTTATAAGGCTTATGGAATGCCAATAAAACTCGAGCAATTCAGAAAAGTTACTTCGCCATATTTTCTAAATCTTTCTCAAGTTGGCATCCGAGTGGTTCAATCCTACTTCCTGTCTAAGTCCAGTATTGTTGCCTCCTGGTCTGGCAAACACTCATAGACCTAGTCTCTGTATTGTTGTCCAGTATTGTTGCCTCTTTGCACTGGTGAATTTGGACCTATATTTGCTTTATCACAAATTTATTACGTTATATCAATGTAGTATATTTTAATTTTCAAAATAAGTAAACTCTTATGAGTTTTGAATTTATCTACGCTGCGCGAGTTTAGGTAAACTTGCGATTTTGACAACCTTAAGACTAGTGACTAGTATCAGTGGTTTGACTTGCAACACTTGCATGCATTGTCTAGTGTTAGATGCTGCTTGCCATTTTAGTGAGCAGCCAACCAAGTCATGCCATTGTTTGTCCTTTACTGAAATGTAATGCTGTAATATCATACTTTCTTGGATTTCCTTGTTGGCATCATTACGGTGTTTTTCAATTTTGAAGTTTCTCAAGGGATATTCAGAAGATTGCTGGTATAAGACGTTGACTCAGCATTGTCTTGTCCATTTCTTGACCTGAATCTTCGTTCAGTCTTTCTAGTACAAGCTTAGAGGGTGTTTGGTTTGTTTCATCAAACTGAACATCGTCTTTAGTTTTCTGTTTTATGTTTGGAATATTGTATAATCATTCTCAGATATTAGGAGGTTTATGGGATTTGGCAGTAGTTGATTTTTCTTTATCATCTTGTGATGTATACTTCTTGGACTAAGAATATTGTATTTCTATCAGTGGAAAATTATCTTGGGAGCAGGTTTTAAGATATGCAAGCTTGCGGAAAAGATATATCTCTCTCTATGCTTCGCTGCTTAAATCTGACCCGAGTCAGGTGACAATTAGTGACAACAAAGAGATTGAAGAACTAGATCGAGAACTTGATATTGAACTTATACTGCAATGGAGGTATTTTCATTTTCTAGGGTATTTTTTTTTTTTTTGGTATGTTACTATGTTTATTTAATATTTGAGTAATCTAATGATCAAACATGGGTATATAAGGTTGTCATTAGTTGATTCAACTATAGAATAATGTCAATAATCTGTGTACATTTTGTATACATTTTCTTGGTACTGTAGTATGAGAATGATAAGCTCAGCCTTTGAAGGTGGAACATTTCAGTTCAGTTTGAATTTTTTGCGAGTTGTATGCTAAAAATTAGTAAAGGTACTTTTATAGTGCTGCTTTAATAAAATAATCTTGCATGTTAGTTGATGTCTCTCAATCTTTTAATATGGACTTCATCCATTTTACTGGTGACTATTGTGTCAGAATGAAAAGTTAAGATTTTGAAGGTGGATCAATTCAGATCTGTTTGGACTTTTAGCAAGTCACCAACATAAATAAATTATTTTCCTACTAGGTGGGGTTGGCTACAATTTTTTTTGACTTGTGGAGTTGGCTACATGGGCAAACAACGCCATAGTATTCTATCATAAATCAATTTTAGCTAGTCGTATGTTAAAAAATCGCACGTGTTAATCGGTGACTTGGTTTCACTCACTTTGTTAATATTGACTGTACTTCCACTTGCAAGCTCTCTCTTTTCTGACATTGGACATTGTTGAGTTTTGGTCTGACGCTCTGCCTTGATGATTATTAGTCAATCTACTCTATTGGCTTTGTATTCAAATGAAAGGTCGATATATTTCAACACATTACCATTACAACCATGGAATCCACCTACTATTTCATTTGTATACAACTGAAAGATTCATGCATGTAAATGTAATATATGGTGGAACCCTCTTTTTTACTGTCCAACCTTGATGTTTTTCTATTTCACCTGGTGTTTGCAGAATGTTGGCCCACAAGTTTGTGGAGAAATCAACAGAATCAGATCTTAACTTGAGGAAACAGAAAGCTGGGAAATCTTGGTGGTCATTTGGATGGTGAGAGTTTTGTCTTGAAATATTTTCATTTGTCAGATAATGTATTTTGTTTTAGTTTGGACATTGTCGCTCATGTATGATCAATTATCACTGCCAGGACCAGTCAATCTCCTGAAGAGGAAAGTGAGGAATTTGATTTCACTGAAGAGGATTGGAACCAGTTAAATAAAATAATTGGGTATAAGGAAGGTGATGATGGGCAATCAGGTACGAGTAGCAAGGCAGATGTTCTTCATACTTACCTGGTGGTACACATGAATCATAATGCGTCAAAGCTTATTGGCGAAACCAATGAACCTATTGCTGAATTATCATGTGAAGATCTCAGTTGCTCAATAAAGCTTTATCCAGAAACAAAGGTCTTTGACATTAAGTTGGGCTCATATCAGTTATCATCACCTAAAGGTCTCCTTGCAGAGGTATGATTTGTCTCCTTTTTTTGTCTGCTGACAAGTGTTGCTCTTGCAAAGGTCACCTTATCTGGTGTTTATTTTTGTGCATTTTGATTTTATGGGAGCACAACACAATTGTGGTATCCTGAATATTTTTTCTTCATCCTTCCAGAGTGCAACTTCCTGTGACTCATTGGTTGGTGTCTTCTATTATAAACCTTTTGATGATAAGGTGGACTGGAGCATGGTTGCCAAAGCTTCTCCATGTTACATGACTGTATGCTGTGATTCTTTTTATCCCCTTTTCCCTCTTTTAGTTTTTTTACATTATATATTTTTATTTTGTTTACTTGTTTACTGATTAGCCCCTGGAATATTGACAGTATATGAAGGACAGTATTGATCTAATTGTGAATTTCTTTGAAAGTGATACTGCTGTAAGTCAAACCATAGCACTAGAAACTGCAGCTGCTGTGCAGGTATTATTTAACATGTCCACTCTTTGGAAATTGTTTAAATTGTCTATTAACTAAGATTCCTACACTTATATTAATTTAGAAGGTTAAGACTTAAGAGGCAGCTAGAACTTCAATAGAGATGGAAGCAGATACTCCAACCCAATGGATCAAAGAGCTGCAACAAGGCAAAATTGCATGATTCCAAAACTTTTGCCTCCTTTTTGCCAAAGCCATTAAATTTAACGCTAAGAAACTATTCAAAAAGTAGGGCACACCCAAATTTTACGATAACCATGGAAAAAATTGTTTTATAAGAAAATGCCTCCTTGTGATGCAAGAACAAGTGGTCCATAGGTTCCAAACTTGAAGAGCACAATATGAAATCAGGAGATAGAGCAGTGTGACTAAAAAGTTGCAGTAGATCACTTGTGCTAATCCTGTCAAGGGCTGCTTCCTGGTATAAGACTTGCCTTTAGAGCGACCTTTGCTTTATCTAAAAGGATTCTCTGGTTCCAAATTGATCCATCTAAAAGGATTCTGGTAATTAGGGGTGTCTGGTAAGAATTGGAAGGGTTTACTCGATATAAATATATATATCCATGCTGTCCTATCTGGATTGACTGAGAGCTAAATAAGATCAAGTAGAACCAAAATGGACTCTAGCTTACTAGCTTTCCTATCATTCAAGTCCCTATGAAAGCTTTTACTGTATTTTTGTTTATCTTTCAATTGTTTTTTCGTCCTTGTTTCTTATTTTATTTGTAATATATCTTTTTCTTTCCTCATCAAATTTTTCATATGCTAAAAAAGTGGATTTTGTTTTAGTCTTGCTGGAGAATGCTGCTGTTTACCTCATACTTATTCATGTAAATAAAATTCATTTGCTGGTACCATTGTTCCTAGATGACAATTGATGAAGTGAAGCGTACTGCTCAGCAACAAATGAACAGAGCATTAAAAGATCATGCTAGGTTTGTATCTTTGCAGTCTTAAAACTTTGTAATGTATATGTTAGCGTGTGACGTTGTAAAAGAGCCTATGTTATTTGAGTATGAAACTGTCCTCTAAGCTTTTGTTGAAGGATGAAAACGGGTCATTTTTTTGTTATGATTCTCATCTAAAGTGAAGTTAATATCTTCTGAAAATTTTGTTCTCGTTCCCCCAATACATGCATGGACACTATTTAAATTGTACTGAAGGTGTCAATAAAGAAGTCTAACGGATGTAACAAGAGACGAGTGCTCTTAATGGTGAAAAAAAAAGTGAGTAAAGTTAATATCTTCTGAAAATTTTGGTCTCATTCCCTCAATACATGCATGGACACTATTTAAATTGTACTGAAGGTGTCAATAAAGGAGTCTAACAGGTGTAACAAGAGACAAGTGCTCTTAATGGTGAAAAAAAAAAAAAGTGAGTTATATTACATACTTGTTGACTTAAGCCCAACGAGAAAGGGAAGGTACATTTAGTGGTCATTTGAAAGATTTTCACCTAACCCTGTTTTTGTTCCTGAATCTTCCAATACACTTTTTTAGTGAAATAAGCCAAAAACAAGGAATGGAAGGTCCTTTCTTTTTGATGATTATGCTATATTGCTGTTGGTACTAGGTTTATTGTTACAATATAACATTTCAAGAATCGATTGATAATGATTAATGAGTGTGTGAGATGTGGTTAAGCTTAAGCCAGCTAACAATGAGTTTATGAGAATATGATTTGACAATCCCTCTTTGTTGTATTAGATAGGACAATTGAAACCCTAGATATTTTTCTACGAGGTTTTTCTGTAGCTCCTTGTTCCATTTCTATTTTCAATCCATAAATCAGAGGATTTCTTCTTGAAAACCTCATTGCTAATTCTTCTTGTTGGTTATCTGTTAGGTTTTCGTTGAACTTGGATATTGCAGCTCCCAAGATTACTATTCCTACAGATTTTTGTCCTGACAATGTACATGCTACAAAGCTTTTGCTAGACCTAGGGAACTTGATGATTCGTACCCTGGTAGATAATCCTTATAATGTTTGTAATATCTCTATTGGAATTTGTTTATTTTGTTAAAAGCTTTAAAAATCATGCGTGTAGGATGATCACGAACAGGAATCGACCGAGGAGAATATGTACCTGCGATTTGATTTGGTCTTAAGTGATGTATCAGCTTTTTTGTTTGATGGTGACTATCACTGGAGCCAAATTTCTCTGAATAGTTCAGCCCCTTCTACCCACAGTGGTTTCTTCCCAATTATTGACAAGTGCGGTGTCATCTTACAGCTTCAACAGGTGATATTCTTTACAAGTTGAACTTGAAATTGTTAGTGGTAGTTGCCTCTCATTATGATAAGGATTCCAATTTGTTTCTTGTGTGACCAGATTTGGTTAGAAACTCCGTATTATCCGTCAACTCGCCTTGCTGTGAGGCTTCCATCATTGAGCTTTCATTTTTCTCCGGCGCGATATCATCGATTGATGCAGGTAATAAAAATGTTTGAGGGGGAGGATGATGAGAGCTCGGAGTTTCTTCGTCCTTGGAATCAGGCAGACCTTGAGGGGTGGTTGTCTCTTCTAACATGGAAGGTAGGGGTCTCTCTCAGCCCCTTGATTAGCTATTGATCATTTTCGTTGTCCATTTAGTGCCATAATTTGATATACAATATCAATTGTCTTCAATGAAAATGTTATAGGGTGTGGGAATTAGGGAAGCTGTATGGCAGCGGAGATACTTCTGCCTGGTCGGGCGTTTTCTTTACGTTCTTGAAAACCCTGACTCAAGATCTTACAAGCAGTACACAAGGTGCATACTCCTTTTTGTAACTTTTTATTAGACTGTATATGTAAAATGTGATTCTGTTGATTGGTTAAAGCTGATAATTTATAATCTTACACAGGAAAAAGAATAATTGTCTTAATACATATTATATGATTTCTTACATACTACTTATGTTGGGCAAAGGGTGTGATTGTGTTCTTATTTTCAACATGTTTCTGAGAGTTGTTATGTACATTTTATTTTCGACCTTTTTTTTGAAATTTGGTATGCATAATGGTACATCTAAAGATTTCAGTTAGTTATTCCAGATAGTTTTCTGAGAGATATGGTAGCATTGGCGTCCTATCAAGATATAGGGTGAGGAGTATCTGAGAAACAATTTTACTGTTGGCATAGTTTCACTGTTCTTTTTTGTGTTTCCTACTTTAAGTAGAAACACGATTTCTAATTTTATCAAGATGAGGAAAGGATTAGGTGTTTGGCTTATTTTTGGTGCACAACACATGAACTTTTTCGAGAGCTTACCCTTGGATATGTTGATAGATTGGAAAGTTTTGTTCTTTCGATGTTTTTTTTTTTTGTTGGTTCTTGTTTTTGTAACAAGGATCTATTTTCCTACATTCTGTTTGTAATCTTTACTTCTAAAAAATTTATCAAGATAATGTTGCCTATTATAACTAGGTAGTTCAGATTTGAAGAAGTTCCAAGGTCATTTTTATTTAATACATTTTAAGTATTTTCTAATTGTTTATTTTTGATATTTCTTTTATCATATAACATTATATATAAAATGATGTGAACAAAATTTCAAAATTAAAAGAGAGATGGTAATGGTGTCAAACAAGTAAAGTAAAATGATTGAGGTTATTAGAGACAATTCCATACCATAAGTCTCACAATTTAGGTATTTTGGGTCCATCATTCAAAATGACATTTAAATAGATGGTATGTAAACCATGTGATTTAAAGTGAGTGGATGAAATTGAGAAGTGCTTCGGGTGTTATTTTTGGTTAAAAAATGTACCACTCAAGTTTAAGAGAATATAAGACCGACAATGCTGTTTGCGATTGAATGTTGGGCAAACAAAAATCAAATAGAAAATAAGCTCATTGTGACAGAGATGAGTATGGGCCATTGGATGAGTGGACACTCTAGATTAGATAGGATTATGAATGAATGAATTAAACAGAAAGTTGGAGTATCACTTATTGTGGAAAATACAGTAGAATCTTGCCTTAGGTGGTTTGATTATGTGTAGAGAAACATCGTAGAAGTCCAAATAAAGAGAGTAATTTAAATAAAGGGTAGCCTAATAGTAGCTAGAGGCAGAAGGAGACCAAAAAAATTATAGGCAAAACCATTAAAAGAGATTTGGATTTTAATTATTTGACGATAGACATGGTTCATGATAAAACACTTTGGCGGCATCTGATTCATGTATGTGTTTGGTGTATTTGGTTGGAGTGTAGTTCTCAACCCTTTAATGCCAAATATTCAGACAAACAAGTTTTGTGGGATAAGATTAAACATCTAGTCTCTATTTGGTGTATTGTAAAAGTTGAGAGATTGATAGTTTTGCTTCATTGACAGTTGTTTCTCTTGTTTGTTTTTTACTCTTGGAAACAGAATCTTTTGTCCTCCTACCTATTTGTATTCTTCTCTTCATCTTAGTGAAGTCTTTCTTTTATATATAAAAAAAGTGAAGTTTGTTCATTCGTTCGTATTAATATCAGCATGCTGGGTGCAACAAGCAATTCACAAATGAGTTCCCTTGTTTAATCTCAAGTGTTTGCCAGTATTTTTTCAAGCAACCGTTCGATTATCTGCATCATTTATAGCTTCATTCGAATATGCTATTAACAGCCTCTGTAATCTGATTGTTGTAGCCTACGAGGAAAGCAGGTATATCAGGTTCCACCAGAATTTGTTGGTGATGCAGAGCATGTTCTGGTTGTTTGCAGTCCTACACGGTCTAACAATAAGGTAATCTCTCTCTGTCTGGTATTAAAAAATTATGGATGAAACCTTTCTGTTATTTCTGGGAAGATAATATCAACTACTTATTGTATGTAGGTTATTGAGGACACAAATGCACTGATTATACGTTGTGAATCTGAGGATTCAAGGAAAACCTGGCATAGTCGCTTACAAGGGGCTATTTATTATGCATCGGTTTGTTTTGCCCATCTGTGTGTGTGTGTGTGTGTGTGTGTGTATGATGATGATGATGATGATGATGATGATGATGATGCTAGTTTTACTATTTTTGTATTTGCAATTAAATGATAAGAAAAAATTTGTCATTTTTCTCGCATCCAAGCCTATGTCGATCTTTATTGTTTTCCCATTCTTATTTAACCCCTCCTAGTTGGACAAGGCTTGGATGTTGTTGTTGCTATGCTCATTTAAATTCATCTGATTTTGGCAACCTTTATGGTAAATTCTTTGTTTCGATTGGTGCTGTTTGCCCTGATGCAACAGTCAATGATTCCATTTTCTATTTTACAACAACCAAGCCTTTTCCACTAGGTGGGCCGGCTAACTCCATTTTCTATCTTTTTAAGAAAAAGTACTCTGTATTGAGCAGTAGCACGGGCTTACTACTTATATTGGGAAAACTTGTAACCTAAACACCGTTTAACACTATTTCTCTGAGTAAATGGCTTTTATAAAGTTTTTTTGCAATCATTACAGTTAAGTGTATTTTAGTTTGAAAGTATTACCAGAATTTTCTAACAAGAAATGTTCATTGTTACATCATGTTTGTGCAGGATTCTGCTCCTATATCTGGTCTGTCTGAAACCTCATCAGATAACGATGATACTGAATCAGAACATGATAATCAGGGTGTGACTGATATAGCGATTGCTGAGAGATTGTTTGTAACAGGTGTTCTTGATGAATTAAAAGTTTGCTTCAGTTATAGTTATCAGGTTAGCCTGTTTGTTTCCATTTACTTGTTTTAGTTTTAAAATCTGAATTTTGACATGCATTAAGAATATTCTTTCTGTAGTCTGAAAAGAACGTAATCAAGGTGCTTTCAAATGAAGAAAAGCGTTTGTTTGAATTTCGAGCAATAGGTGGTCAGGTAAGATAGCTAGGTCCTTTTTTGCTTAACTTGATGCTTTGTTTTTCTGTTTTTGATGTTTCTATATAAAAACAGGTAGAGCTTTCTATCAGAGACAATGACATTTTTATTGGCACTATCTTGAAGTCTTTGGAAATAGAAGATTTGGTTTGCCATAGTCAAAGGTCTCAGCCTTGTTATTTGGCAAGATCATTCATTGGGACTGCAGATGCACATTCTTTATTTTATGATACCATGGGAGAGGATGAAGAAAACAGTGGATTAATCCCTACTGAAACTGATGATAAGTTTTACGAGGCACCTGAGACTTTGACAGATATTGCTGACTATCCTTTGCAGTCACCTGGAGGTACATCTGAGTACCCATCAAGTTCCCACAGTGAAATCAAATTTGATTATTCATCATTCAAACCCCCAAAGTTTATTCGCATTGCTGGACTTCTACCAAGTGATTCTCCTTCTGCTAGTACTAAGGAAATTGAACTCAGTGACATGTTGGAGAGCTTTGTAAAAGCACAAATTGTTATTTTTGATCAGAACTCTACTCGGTATAATAATGTAGATAAACAGGTGGGTGCTTATGGGCTATGGCAAGTTGCCTTTAGTTCTTTGTGGGCTTTTTACCTAATATAAAATATATGTCATTTCAGGTAATAGTGACTTTGGCTACCTTGACATTTTTTTGTCGTAGACCAACAATCCTAGCCATTCTGGAATTTATTAATTCTATTAACATTGAGGATGGAAACCTTGCAACTTCAAGCGACAACCCTTCAACAACCATTGTGAAAAATGACATTTCAAGAGATGTGGATGATTTACATGCCACTACCATTGAGGAACATGCTGTTAAAGGCTTGCTTGGAGAAGGGAAATCCAGAGTTATGTTCAATCTGACATTAAAGATGGCCCAAGCCCAAATCTTTTTGATGAAGGAAAACGAAACCAAGCTTGCTTGCTTGTCTCAGGAGAGTTTGCTAACAGACATCAAGGTGTTCCCTTCTTCCTTTAGTATTAAAGCAGCCTTGGGGAATTTGAAAATAAGTGACGACAGCCTACCTAGCAGTCATCTATATTACTGGGCATGCGATATGAGAAATCCTGGGGGCAGATCTTTTGTGGAGGTATCTCTTTTTTCCCACCTTCCAATGTTAAGGTTTTGAATGTGCAATTCATGCAGGGGGCCATTGTTCACTGTACTTAGTTGTCTTTGGATAGAAAGGAGTGCTCTGATTAGTTGAGGAAGTTTTCTTCCTTAGTCATGATCTGGAGAAGATTGGTAACTTGCTTTTTCTTGGTGTTCTGCACATGGATTCTTTTGGGAGATTTGACTGATTTTGTAGAGGGACTGGCAGGCCATTTTTATTGGTTGTTTAATTTAGCGGGAGGATAAGATATTCTCCAAAACTAAAAAAGGAAATAACTACATGGTGAAAAAAAGAAATATGAAGTGCAGCCAAGCCTCTCAGGTCATCGGAATTCTGAAATAGAAATTCCCTTCAAACAGCTGATCGTACACATTATTCCCAAGCATATTCTGGCGGAAAAGTGTCTTGTTGCTTTTTCTTCTTATAAATATACACCCACGAGCATATGATGATGAACCCCTACTTTTATTAATTCAAGCAATGTTTGGTTTTGGCATAGTGAATTTGTTATTAAATATTTGGATTACCTTGCAGCTGGAGTTCACATCGTTCAGCAGCGATGATGAAGACTATGAAGGTTATGATTTTAGCCTTTTTGGTGAGCTTTCAGAAGTGCGGATTGTTTATCTGAATCGATTTGTGCAAGAGGTATTTTATTAATTAGTTCAAGTTTGGTACATTTTATGCATAGTTGGTATAAGATTTCATGTGTCCAATTTGAGCAGGTTGTTGGCTATTTTATGGGTCTTGTTCCTAGTAGCCCCAAAAGCGTCATCAAAGTAACTGATCAAGCGACAAATTCGGAGAAGTGGTTTTCAGCTAGTGAAATTGAAGGGTCACCTGCTGTGAAGTTTGATCTTTCTCTCAAGAAGCCTATAATATTAATGCCTCGGAGAACTGACAGCCTTGAGTAAGCTGGAGATTTCAGTTTTCCATTTTCACTTCTAGCTTTGTTGTTAAGTAATTATTAGTTTTGTATTTATATTGGGTCAAACATAATTTGTCGTATAGTTGTTGAAGAGCCACTCAATCTAATAGCATAAGGTGTTAAGCTATGGCTTGTGTGGATTTGATTTCTTTAACCTCAGTTATTGTAATTTCTTTGTCACAGTTTTTTGAGGCTTGACATTGTTCATATAACTGTGAACAACACTTTTCAATGGATTGGTGGAGGTAAAAGTGAAATGAATGCAGTGCACTTGGAAACTTTGATGGTCCAGGTGAGATTGGTTTCTCATAAGATGGTTGACTTGGTGGTAATAGAAGCTTGGTTAGAAAGGATCTTCAAATATAATGTTGGGAGTAGGAGTTTCTTGTCTGAAGTGATCACTTTGTTGTTTATGTTGTTTTGGTTTTTTTTTTTTTTTTTGGGATTAGTGTGTCCTGCATTTCAGTCAACTCATTTTTTTAATAAGACTGGTTTCTTGGGTGTAGGTCGAAGACATCAACTTAAATGTTGGAACTGGAACCGAGATAGGCGAAAGCATAATTCAAGGTGTGAATGGGCTATCTGTGATTATTAATAGGTCACTTCGAGATTTATTTCACCAATTTCCAAGTACTGAAGTTATAGTCAAGGTAATATATATTTCTTTCCTTGGGAATGGGATCTTAATTGCCAACCTTTCAAACATTATTGTTAGGGTTTTTCCTTCGGTACTCAAGCTTCTATGCAGGTATCGACCTCCTAATATTTGAACGGTTGTGATTCATTCACAAATTTTAAACAATAAACAATTTAAGTTAGTGGGACATGTGGCGATATCTTAAATGCCATGGTATCGATACCCTTGAATTTTGTAGGGTACCGGAGTAAACCCCTATTGTTATTATTTCCTTTATTTTCCTCTTTCATTATGATGTGATATTTCTATCAGCTTGCTCTTTGTTAGAGTCTCACATTATTAAGGCAAAAGGGCTAGATAACCTTTAAGCTTCTTCTCAACAGCTTAAGCTTTTAGAAGAGATGGTTCTTAACACTCTTCTTATGATGTGCTTGTTGGATGTTGTGGTTCTACAGATTGAAGAGTTGAAAGCAGCAGTGTCAAATAAAGAATATCAGATTATTACCGAGTGTGCTGTATCTAACTTTTCTGAGGATGCACATATTCCCCCATCACTGAATCAATATTCCTCCATGACATCAAATGATGCCACTGGAGATATTGTCCCTGAGGTTACGGATGTTCTTGATTCAAGGACTACGAGTGTTGAAGCCTCTATTATGCTGAAAATTTCTGTGTCCATTAATCTGGTTGAACTGAGCTTATATACGGGAGTAACCAGAGATGCATCTCTGGCCACTGTACAGGTACCGCATTCTCTTTGTTAATGAATATATTTTGAATTGCAGATTGGGGTTTTCTGCTTTTTTTCAATTCCTTGGAATCTAAGTTGATAACGAAAAGGATCTTGAAAAATCTTTGGTTCTATTTCAACATAAACAAAATGTAGTCTTCGACCAGAAGACTACATTTGGTCCCTGTTTTGAAAAGGACCTTATTTGGTTCTGCATCTGATCAGTGGAACCAAGTCCCCTTCATCCTCAATACAGGCATCGTATTAACTCACCATTATCGTCCTGAAATCATTTCCACTCAAATCCAGATAGCTTTTTTGGCCCCATCATAATTTTCTAGTCTTCTCCTTGGTCCTAATAACACTATGAAACTCAAATAAAATTGCTGAAGTTGCATTGTTGGTTTAGGAAAGAGAACAAGTTTCTTATGTGAAAAAAAGGGGTAATAGAGGTTGGGATGTGGGCTTATTTAACAGTAAAACTAGGAGGTAAGCATTTTCTAGTTGAAGCTAGACAGGCAAAATTGCTTTAAAGCAATACACTGAATCAAAGAAGCAGTCAAATAAAAAGGAAATCAATCTTCATATGGCTCAGCTCTTTTTTTTCTCTTGTGCAGGTCAGTGGTGCATGGCTGCTGTACAAGTCCAGTACAGCTGGAAAAGGATTCCTCTCTGCAACTCTGCAAGGTTTCAGTGTGTTTGATGATCGTGAGGGTGTTGAAAAAGAATTTCGGTTAGCAATAGGAAAGCCTGAGAATGTTGGTGCCAGTCCTCTAAATGCTTTTTCTCACCATCAAAATCAGGACTCAGTGAATAGTAGCGTAGTAAAGGAGAATAATTCTGAACCCGTTCCAACAATGCTAATTGTTGATGTGAAATTTGATCAGGACTCAACATTTGTTTCTGTGTGTGTCCAGAGACCTCAGTTGCTGGTTGCATTAGATTTTCTTCTTGCTGTAGTTGAGTTTTTCGTTCCAACAGTCAGCAGTATGCTATCATATGAAGAACACAGAATGCCTCACATGCTGGAAGCTATCGTTATGGACCAGTCAATCTACAAGCAACCTTGTGCTGAATTCTCCCTCTCTCCTCAAAAGCCTTTAATAGTTGATGATGAAAGTTTTGATCATTTCATTTATGATGGTGACGGTGGAATCTTGTATCTAAAAGATAGACAGGGTTTTAATCTCACTGAAGCTAGCTCAGAGGCTTTAATATATGTTGGAAGTGGGAAGAAGTTGCAATTCAGAAATGTTGTTATTAAGGTCTCATTGTCTCCTTTTATCAGATTTCTATAAGAACAGTTACTTTATGAATCGAAGATCCAAGTGTATGCAAAAAAAAAAAAAAATTATTGCTTTGGTTTTCTTTTTGCAGGGTGGACAGCACCTGGATTCTTGTGTTTATCTTGGCGCAAATAGTAGCTATTCGGCTTTAAAGGATGACAATGTCAACTTGGAAGGATTAGAAGAAAGTTCTCAGCAAAGTTCTTTGAGAGGGAGCATTGATGAAGCGCCACGTCAGAGTAATGCAGTCAGCAACTCCAGAGAGTTGAGAATTGAGCTTCAGGTTAAGTGATGCTGCTGTTAACTACTTGTGCACTTATTTGTTTGTGTTTGTGTGTATCTTTACTTCCAATTACCTGAGGCTGAAATTTTATACCAACATTAATTAGCGAATGTGATAATTATCGTCTGCGGCTGATGAAGTAGGGATAAGTATACCCGAGCTTGGTATTTTCTGATATAGCTAGGAATTATGTTTTTGTTAGACTCACAGGTGCATCGGGGGACAGGATGAGATTACTAGAATGTTCACGTTAATGGGCAGCAGGAATAGCATATCAAAATGTTAAGGTGGCAGTGAGAGAATGAGGAGAGGGCGTGGATTTGTTAGAGGTGGGAGGGGTGAATTCAGTTAGAGGAAGAATAAAAGGGAGGGAGAGGGAATGGGGGAGGCTTGTCAAGGAAAATTATGCAGGAAGGTGTTGGAGCTCAACATACCAACATATCTGAGAGAGATACCTCTAAAAAGATCTTGAACTTTACAGCAGGTGGAGGCCAAACTTCTAATATTATCCAAAAGGACTTTCTTGTTCAATATACAGTCATTAAAATGCGAGAATTATGTTCCCACCTAATACCCCAAATAATGGCACAAACATCGCATTGTCACAAGGATTTGGCTTCCTTCCTTTTCCTGTAGCCAACAAAGCGAGTGTGGTCAGGAGAATATTGGCTTCCTTCCAAATCTCACCAACAATTTTGAATAGAAAAATTCATAAAGGGTCAGCCACATAGCAATGCAAAAACAGGTGATTAATAGACTCATAGCTCGAACCACATATTACACACATCAGGGTAAATAACCCTATGTGGCCTTCGAATGTGCAACATATCATTGGTATTAATTATGTTAAGAACATATGGAGTCACGAATGACTTCTCAATAGTTATAGGACTGCACCAAAAGGTCGGATGCCTATAGATCTTGGGTGTGCTTACTTCAATATCCAAGAACTTGTACGTCTGTGCATTTTTTTTTTAAAATTTATTTATTTATTTATTTTTTTAGATGACATAGTTGTAGTTTGAGAGTTAAGAGAGAAAATAAAGGGAAAGTCAGAGTTGTGTAGACAAACTTTAGAAGCTCGTGGATTTCTTTGTAGAAGTAAGATTAAGTACATGGAATATAAGTTACAGCAAAAGGTGTGATAATGTCAACTTACAAGTTATGTGGTTTAGTACCTTGAGTCAGTCTTCCAAAATAACAAGGAAATAGATTGAGATGTAAATCATAGAATTCAAGCTGGTAACAAAATGGAGGTGTGCTTCTGGTGTTGTCTGTGTTAGGAAAGTACCGCTTAAGCTTAAGGAGAAATTCTATAGCACAACCATAAGACATGCAATATTGTATGAGACAAAATGTTGGGTAGTGAAAAACCAAATAGAGTGAACACAAAAACCTGCTCAATGCTATATAGATGAGGATATTGTGATGGTGACTGGACACACAATATACTTACAAATTAGGAATGAATTGAATGTATTATTGAGAAAGTAGGGGTGGGTACCTATGAAAAGATGGTAGGATCCTGTCTTAGGTGGTATGGTCATGTGATAAGAAGACATGTAGGAGTCCTATTAAGAAGAGTAAATTAGACGAAAGGTAGCTCAATAGGTAGCAGTAGAGGAAAGTCCAAGAAAAATTATAAACAAAACCATTAAAACGTACATAAATTTGTATGGCTTCTCTGGAGACATAGTTTATGATTGGACTAAATACTTAGTTTGATGCATGTAGTCTGTTAAGAGTAAAACATGTCTTGATCTTCATCTTTTCCTATGCAACACTAACCACATGACTAAATTACATTCAGCAATGTGTTTTATTCTTTACATAGCCAATCCAACCTAGTGGGAAAAAGGCTTCACTGTTGTTGTCCTTGTTATGAAAAACCAATCTGCTTCTTTCGTTCAGTTGGAATTGAATTCCAGACCATTTGGGCAAAGAGGCTAGATGTCATGTCAGGGCCAATGCAATATATAGTCGTAAAAGTATAAACTGCTAAGATCAGGATGAAGGAGGGCTTTTCTTCTTTTTTTCTTAAGGTCTCTACTAATGTGCTTGTATTGTGGTTGTTGAAGCCTTTCTTCATGAATATTTATTTGTTAGGTTCACAAAGTTTGTATTCAGATGCTTATGTTGAATAGCTCGTTGCTTGCTGCTGCTTCGTTTCTAGTTTGCTGCTGATTATCTTGTTTGAAGGAGATTTAACTTGAGTCTGGTCTTTTTTTGTAAGACTTTCGGATTTGAAATTGTAAAGCAGTAACTCATTAACCCAAATTTTGCAGTGCTAGCGTTTTTAATCATTATGTCGTATGTTGCATCATTTCCATATAATATGCCTCCAAGACTTTCTTACAAACAACTCATAATGGGTGTGATTTTTATGCTTCTTATTAATGCGCATGTTGTACGATGTGATCGTGATATCTCTTTGCAGGCCGTTGGCCCAGAGCTTACCTTCTACAATACATCAAAAGATGTCGGGGAGTTATTAAACCTGTCAAATAAACTTCTACTTGCACAATTGGATGCATTTTCCAGGTGAGTTCCTCTTTCCTCAATGGTACACTTGTTTTAATACTATATCACACCTTTGCTTCCAATTTCACCATTTTGACATACTATTTTTACTTTGCAATTTTTTTAATCTAGGGAACAATGCTATATGCTGCATATATGTTTTGCAATATTAATCTTCAGATATGATGCATGATCATGTTTTTGCTGTTATTCTTCATTATTCCTTCAAATTATTGTCATTGGGATTATTTTGGGGAATATGAATATGTTTTCAGTGTGAACAACTTATGTATTATCATAGGTTTCTTTCTTTGTATATGCTTTGCGTTGAGTATGTGTGCATGTCCTTAATTTATGTTTGAGTCTTTCAGAAGTCTTCTGTTTCTTCTGTTAAAACTCTCTTTCTCTCTCTATCTCTCTGTTGTTTTGAAATTTACCTCAAGGAAACCAATAATGTGGCATTGGCTGACATGTGATATATTTTTTTTTCCTTTACAAGGATTGTTTTGAAGGGAAACAACACTGAGATGAGTGCGGACGTCCTTGGTTTGACTATGGAGAGTAATGGAATCAGGATTCTGGAGCCATTTGATACCTCTTTGAAGTATTCAAATGCTTCTGGGATGACCAATGTACATTTGTCCGTTTCAGATATTTTCATGAATTTCACATTCAGTATCTTGAGACTATTTCTGGCTGTGGAGGATGATATTTTAGCATTTTTAAGGATGACATCAAAGAAAATGACAATTGTTTGCTCCCACTTTGACAAAGTTGGAACTGTAAAAAGTATGTTGATATTTTCTATTTTGTCTGTATTTTTGATAAAAACATTGAGAATGTGTAACCAAGTAAAATTTTTTTGGATGATGCAGATTCTCATACTGATCAAACTTATGCATTTTGGAGGCCTCATGCCCCTCCTGGTTTTGCTGTACTTGGTGACTACCTGACACCAATGTTAGTCAAATTCTTAATACTTCTTTTTAAGGCAGATGCTCCCCCCCCCTCTCTCTCCCCTCTCACTTGAATGTTAACATGTTGTGTTTCGACAACAGAGACAAGCCACCAACAAAAGGAGTTCTTGCAGTAAATACCAATTCAATGAAAGTTAAGAAACCCATTAGTTTCAGATTGATTTGGCCACCTTTAACTTCTGCTGGCAGCCAAGAAATAGGCAATTCTGAATTGTCTTGGAAAACTGAGGATGATGAAAATGGCTACTGTTCTATTTGGTTCCCTGAAGCTCCTAAGGGTTATGTTGCACTAGGCTGTGTAGTTAATCGTGGACGAACACCGCCTCCTTTATCTTCTGCCTTTTGCATCCCGTTTTCTTCAGTATCCCGGTGTTCATTGAGGGATTGTATCACAATTGGCACCACTGATATGTAAGTGGAATTTTCTATTGAGAGTCTTCTGTAACTTGTAAGTACGGGTTACAATTTTATATTTTAAACTACCATACTTCTAATTTAGTGTAAATGTTAGTGCCTTCGGCTAGGGATATATCTGATAATGACTTCAACATGATCGTTATGCTTGACTGCTTAGTGCTTACATTACACTAGCATCACTTCTGAAAGAAGGAACTAATTGCCTCGAATTGTTGCAGTTGCACTTAGAGAATTTGTTGTGATTGTTGATCAGATATAAGTTCATTGTTTTCAGGATGAAAACTTTCAGATACTAGGTGTAGTCAGCATCCTATTTTACATACACTTTGCATTTGGAATAACCATGCAGCTGCAGTGTATAAGACATCTCTATAAATATATGTAACTCTTGCAATGATATACTTCAATCAATAAAATTTCGGAACTTCAGTTCTGAAACTCTCTCTCTCTCTCTCTCTCTCTCTGTATTTATATTTCTTTGACTTTCATACTCACCAAACACACTAACAAAAACGAAGATTGTTTGTGTCTTGAGTGCAGATGCTCATCCTGTGTGACATTCTGGCGAGTGGATAATTCTGTTGGCACTTTCTTGCCCGCAGATCCTATTACACTTAGTTTGATGAGTAAAGCATACGAATTGTATTGTATTAAATATGATTTCCTGAAACCGTCTCCAGCAGCATTAAGTAGTATGGATTCCCGTGCTCCTTCCCATGGGCATCAAACCTCACAGTTTGAGCAGTCTGCTGAAGCAAGTTCTAATAGGCGTTTTGAGCCTGTCGCCAGCTTTCAGTTAATATGGTGGAATCAGGGTTCACACTCAAGAAAGAGGTTATCCATATGGCGTCCAGTTGTCCCTACAGGAATGATATATTTTGGGGATATAGCTGTTAAAGGGTGTGTATTTCACGATTAAGTGCTCTTTCTTTTAATCTTGTTTTTTACTATTAATAGTGAACTGGTGTGGTCTTCTGCTTTTTAGGTATGAGCCTCCAAACTCCTGCATTGTTGTTCATGATTCCAGTGATGAGAATATTTGTAGAACCCCCTTAGATTTTCAACTTGTTGGACAAATAAAAAAGCAGAGGGGAATGGAAAGTATATCATTTTGGCTTCCACAAGCTCCTCCTGGCTTTGTTTCCTTGGGTTGTGTTGCATCTAAAGGAAAACCAAAGCTAAATGAATTGAGCACATTAAGATGCATGCGAAGTGATTTGGTTGCAGGAGATGCTTTTTTGGAAGATAGTATATGGGATACATCTGATGTCAAGCATGCAACAGAGCCATTTAGCATATGGGTTGTTGGTAATGAGTTGGGTACATTTATTGTCCGTGGTGGTTTCAAAAGACCCCCAAGAAGGTTCGCTTTGAAGCTTGCAGATTCTAGGGTGCCAAGTGGCTCAGATGTCACAGTCATTGATGCTGGAATTGGAACCTTCTCAACAGCACTCTTTGATGACTACAGTGGTTTGGTGAGAATAAAACACTCAGTTTGTAGCTTTGGGTAGAATAGTAGTGGGTGCTAATCACCTAGGAGCTTAAGCTTTTAGGATCAATGGTTGGTCTTGTGTATTTTTTTTTTTTTTAATATTGATGATGATAATTGTCGCATGCTTTTTAGGTTTAATATTTAAACAAATTAACACGTTGATTTGATTGTTCTATGCCAAATTTAGTTAATTGTTTGGTAAAATTGGAGGCAAGGAAGGGTAATGACACATGTATCTAGACCAACTCTTTGACTAGCTACTATAAAATTTCTGTTAAATTATTTCATCATATGTATTTTGGTGTGTCTCATTGGCCATTAAAAACAGGGTTATTCATTGTTATTTTGTGCTGTAATTAATGTCATTCTGGAACAGTACATCTTTTGAGTTTTGCTTAGTTTTATTTTTATTATTCTTAATATAATTTGTTTACGATAGGACATGGATTGGTTAGAGATATGGTTTATGATAAGACACAATGATGCTATCCAGAGCCGACATAACTCGGTTTGGTTATAGCTTGGTTGTTGTTTAGGATTATGTGAAGTTATGTAGTCTGTTGTCTGTTTCCTTTTCCTTTCCTTTCTCAATTTCTGTGTGAAATGGGGCCACATTAATACTTTCTCCACAACTGAATTCTTTGACATGCACAGTATCAATCTCCCCAAAATGTTTGGAGTTTGGACTTTAAAATTGACCAAGAAACTTAGACATTGCTTCAATAATGGTGTCTAAGTGTGAGTGATAGGTGTCAGACATCTTTCCCCTGCATTTCAGTTGTTATAATTATAAATAAGCCATATTTAAGTTTTGGGAAAAATATAATGTTGGACACAAGATGTGAGCCTCTTTCCATAGCAGTTTAGATTATACCGACCTTCTGTTTTCTGCATGCCAACCTGAAATTTTAATATGAAGATTATCAGGGATTTGAAGACTATGTAATACATGAAATTCAATGCTATGTCCTAGCTTTTGATTTGTGGTACTTGACATGACTAATCACTGATTTCTGTTACTCGATGAAATATAATTATTATAACGTTCTATACTATCTGTATTGACTACTTTTCTTTAAATTTGGCAGATGGTCCCCTTGTTTAATATATCTATGAGTGGAATAACATTTAGTTTGCATGGAAGGACTGAGTATCTGAATTGCACTGTTAGTTTCTCTTTGGCCGCTAGGTCATATAATGATAAGTATGAAGCCTGGGAGCCTCTTGTTGAGCCAGTAGATGGATTTTTAAGGTAAACTGTTCTGTGTTTCTTAATTATTCAATTCTAGCACTACATGTTGCCTTCACGCTACAGTGGTTTGCCACAGGTGATGAAAATTGTGATTAATAAATTTCCTTTTTCTTTAAAATATTATAATAAAAGGTCCTGGATCAGCTATCCTCTTCATTGCAGCTCTTAATAGTTAGGACCTGGAATGTTTCATGGTTATGGAGATACAGACATTACCTAAAGAGATGCACAGGAAATTTTGTGGCAATCAATTAAGCATAGGGAGGCCAAAAAGTCTCTAAATTTGTTGAGAACTTCATTTTGGAAGCTTCAAATTGCTGGAATAACCTGAAATTTGGATTTAGGAGACCTACTTTGGTGTATCTGAGTGGAAAATAATGCCAAAGTTATTAATGAATGATTTCTTTTCGACTGTAGAGTTTATTTGAAACAGAATTACACTTTGGTTTCCCTATGGTGCTTTACATCGTCGTCTGTTTCATGGTGTGTTGTTATTTGACAAAATGGGATTGGCATGCGTTGTTTCATGATTTATTCATTTAGGGTTCAGTTCAGTATTTTTGGTTCCTTTGAAAGGGGTCTTTTTCCACTTTTGTACTCCTTCCATATAATAAAATTGGCTTAATGTTTCTGTTTTGGACGATATTTCATCCTCACCTTGTTGTAGTTTAGTTTTCCTCTTTTCCCTCCTTTAAAGTTACTTTTCCAATAAAAAAAATTTGGTTGGAGAATAAAAAGAGAGGGGCTTTTGTTTTGTAATTTTGATTGGAGACTTTACCTCTTTCCATAATAATTACATTGTGATTTATTATTTTAATGATTGCTGTTTGAATGAAGTTTTCTTTTCTAAACTGCGCTGCTTACATGTACTAAAATTATAATATATTTCCAGTTTCTCTTCTTTGCCTAATCACAGCTACCTTTAGGTACCAATATGACCTCAACGCCCCGGGTGCAGCCTCTCAATTACGTTTAACTTCAACTCGAGATCTGAATTTAAATGTTTCAGTTTCTAATGCTAATATGATCATTCAAGCTTATGCAAGCTGGAACAACCTTAGCAATGCTCATGAATCTTATAAAAATAGAGTAAATTTCCTCTAACCTCTCACATTTCAGCTTCTTTAAGGCAGTTGTTCCCATTGTATGTTACGTTCACATCTAATGTGTTTTTTCCTTCTTTTTTTTTTTTTTTTTTTTGGGGTGGGGGGGTGATATCTAACAGGATGTGTTTTCTCCAACTTCTGGTGGCAGCTCTATCACTGACACTCTCCACAAGAGAAACTATTATATAATCCCACAAAACAAACTTGGGCAGGATATTTTTATCCGTGCTACTGAAGCTAGGGGTCTCCAAAATATAATAAGGATGCCTTCTGGGGATATGAAGGCCGTGAAAGTTCCTGTGTTGAAAAATATGCTAGATTCTCACTTGAAGGGCCAATTTTGCCGAAAGATTAGAACAATGGTGACAGTCATCTTAGCAGCAGCACAGGTATGGTTTTGGTTCTTTTTGTGGCATACTATTTATATTTTATTTGGAATTATTTAGCAGAGTCTTTTGGACCTTCAATACTGCTCAATGCTTGTTGTTCAATAACCTGCAAATATTTTATATTTCTAATGCAGTTTCCCAGCGTGGAAGGTTCAGATTCCCAGCAATATACAGTGGCTGTCCACCTATCTCCTAATCGGAGCCTCCCTACTGATGCATCAGTACATCAACAGAGTGCACGCACATGTGGAAGAAGGGCTCATCATTTATTGCATTCAAATCTTGAGTTTGTCAAGTGGAATGAGATGTTTTTCTTCAGAGTTGATTCCCTGGTACTTGATAGTTATCATTAGTTGCTCTACTTACTCAAGGTCATTCGTGTTGGAACTCGCTACTCATTCATTTTTGCATTTCCTAATTGCTAAACTCATTTGGAATAGGTTAATTGAATTGGATATTGTGGTGTTGAATGTGTTCTCAGAATTTGGATGTGTTTAACTAATTTTAGAGATCATGGCTTGAGTAAGGCCAAGAAAGTTTTGTGGCTATGTTGTTTATATGATCTGATTTGGTGCATTTGACTGGAGCATAATGGTTTGGCATTCAAGAATTATATGGTCCCAGATTGGATCGGACTAACTTCACGGCTATGGTTTCTGTGATTGCTGAGATGTATTTTGTCACTATTTGCTTTAATTTCTAATTATTCCCATTATTTGTTGGAATTCGGTACTACCCTCAAGGGGTGTAAGGTAAAGAGTGGTTAATTTAGTTGGATAAGTAGTTAATTGCATCATTCCCTGTAAGTTGTTAATTTGTGGTTAATAGTATGTACATGGTCGATTAATCCAGTTTGACTATTGGCTACTAATGTATGGATAGTGCAAAATATAATCCATTCGTTAAGGACTTAAAGGAGGAATGCCTACTGGCTGAAAGTATTGTAGTGTTCAAAATACTTACTCTTGAATATTTGCATTGTAGTGTTAGCTCTCAATTTCTTTTTTAGATGGACCAAAAGTAATATTTTTATTTATTTATTTCGACAGAGCGATTAATGTTTAATTGATCTAGCTTTCTTGGCTGCTGCTACTATCCAACCAAAGTTGGATTTTTTCAACTCTGTGCTGACTAAGATAAGGTTATGTTCAACGTTCAAAATGTTTTGCAACTCAATGTAAAATAAGATTTTGATGTTATCTTGTTCAAATTTTATGTGATTTAGTTCATGGAGCATCTAATGTTATTGTAAGGGGATCAGACGGAGAACCCTCACTTCTGTGCATTTGCAACAGAGTAACACTGTATTTCCCCGTGTTATTTGCAATTCGAAATAGTCTATGCACATCTGTTAGTGCAAGTGCGCTGTTCAAAAGTACAGTAATTAAATGATGGGTTGTTAATCCAAACACATACCAGGCATCTCTTTAATAACTAGCTTATGATGGTTTTTATTTATTTATTTTTTGGTGGTGCGTGAATTAGCTTCTTAACCACTCAACTGGTTGGCTATTTTCTACTGCCAGTCTCCATTTTGGTTTCCCTGTTTAGTAATTAACATCCAACTTGGCTTCTATACATTTTTTTTACAGGATAACTACTCTCTGGAATTAATTGTGACAGATATGAGCAAAGGTAATTCCTTGAAGTTCCAACCAGACCTAAGTGGCATAAACTGCTGATAAATTGTTATGAACCATCTCTCACAAAAAGTTAAGCACATAAAATGGGTTTATTATATTATTAAACAAAGTGCAAACAAATTCATTAAGTTTCACCTTGCTTAAAGATATGGCCAAGATAACCCTTACAAGAGCTTGGGCAACTCTCCCCCTTGAGTTAGTTTTTAGGGTTGTGTTGGGCCCATTCAATTCTAAGACGATTTCAAAATCTATCCTCTGTTTAATATTGGGTCACTTGCAAATGTCCAATCTTGCAAACTTTACACTTTAGATGTTCAATCCTGGGCATGGGGAGGGGGAGGGGGATGTCAAGTCCCACTTGTTTAAGGATACGCCCATGATAGCCTATATAAGAGTTTGGGCAACCATGTCTCCTTGAGCTAGCTTTTGGGGTTGAGGAAGGCTCACTAAATTCCAAGAAAATTTAATACCAGTTCAGATGTCTGCAGTAGGATACAGATTTGGAATTCAATGATGTTATGTGGATTTTATTTGGTATTGGTGAAAGCACATGCCTTGTGTACTCTCTTTCTTATTTGATTCTTGTCTTCTTTTTTTGCAGGTTCTCCTGTTGGTTTTTTTTCAGCTTCTTTAAACCAGATAGCAAGAAATATTGAAGACTTCTCATATCCCCAAAATCTTGCTAATAAGTTGTACTGGATAGATTTATCTGCAGAAAACTCCACGGTAAATTTCGTGGATGATTTGGAAATTTTTTTTTTTTTTTTCAAAGTTCTTATCCTAATGATGTCATGCAGAGATTTCAGGATGACAGTCATAAGAAGTCTCTTCCAAAATTACAATGTGCCATACTAGTGCATGGTGCTGATGTTGAGAATAACAACACACCCTCTAATTATGATGGCCGTAAATCTGGGTTTATTCAAATTAGTCCTAGCAAGGAAGGTCCTTGGACTACTGTGAGGCTAAACTATGCTGCACCTGCTGCTTGTTGGCGGTTGGGAAACAATGTTGTTGCGAGTGAAGTCAGTGTGAAGGATGGCAACAGATATGTGAATATTCGATCTCTGGTTTCTGTTCGTAACAACACAGATTTTGTGCTTGAGTTATGCCTTACATCAAAAACTTCATTGGAAAAGGTGAATTTGCTGAGAAATTCAAATAATTCTGAACCTGAAACTGGGAGCAACAGAGTTCAGACAGATGAGTTTTACGAGATTGAAAGGTTAACTCCAGACGCTGGTTGGGTTAGTTGCTCAGGTTTTCCTGGGCAGCATATGTCAGAAGTGGGAAAATCCCATCAGGTGAACGTTAATAGCCTTCCCTTGCCATGGGAAACTCTTTACTGGCAACTTCTCCTAATGCTTATGACTGCTACATTTATTTACTTATTTATTTTTCATATAGACCCTGCAAATATAATCCACTAACTTTTGAGATTCTCTCTGTTTGACACTGGAAATAACAACTGCAATTAAAGAGGATCAGTGATATATAGGATGCTTAGTGTTCCATATATCAGCTAGGTGTAATAACTTAGACAATCCTCTCCCACTAGCTTCTAGAGTTGAGTTAAGCCCGAATCTAATCTCAATTCTAATACTTAAGAAGTTTCAGAATAGAACAAGCATTTATATAATTATTATACTAGCTCTAGAATAAAGATATCGATTAGAATTACATAAGCAGTAACTAGCCTTATGCCATCTAATTATGTCTTTATGATGACTTTTCTTGCATGTTTTTGTACTTTGGATGGAAGACTTTTCTTGCATGTCGAGCTCAATGAACATTGCTCTGGAAATTGTTACATGCTTATAGAGCATAAGGTCTGCATGATTTAGAACTTGGCGACCTTAAGCTTCTAATTATGAGATGGGACATGAATATGATGTGATGTGAAGACGCGGATATAGTAAACTTCAACATTTATAGGACATGACACGACAACATATAAATTAACATGAAAACTAATTCTTAAACCTGAAGAGAAATTATATTTCAGAAGTTAGCTTGAGTGGTTTTAAAGATAGTAATAATATTATTTATCTAATTATTGTAGTATATTCATCTATATTGCTATAAAAATTTAAAAGAAAAAAAGTTTGTTATAGTTGAAAGTATCCAAAAGTATGTTAGACAGACACGGCAACTAATTTTTTTATTTTTTTATTTTTGGTCTCTATAATAGTGGTGTTGAAGTATGCTATGTGGCACTATTAGGATGGAAAAACCTTGTCATCTCTTTCAAACCCCTCTATAGAGGAATGGGTGCTGGCCACTGGGAAGAGAGAGTGTGTGTTTTCATCAGTGATATCAGCTTCTATCTTTTATGTGATAGAATGTATTTTTTGGATTATCTATGGGTGGCAGTCTCATGTCTACTGTAGGAGGTTTATCCAATGGATTTGCAAATACATTGGATATTTGAGATACTATTTTCATTTTTTTTTCCACCCCGTTTGATTAGGATTTCTTATCCTCTTTCTCTTGTTAGTTACTAATCATTATGATATATTGATTAAATAATTATTCTATCATTGTAGTTATGTTTAGTATATTAGTTTTTTTAACATTATTATTTTAGTCAAATATCTCATTTAAAATATCTACTGTATTTAGGACTACATTGTCTGTTGGACATTTATTTTTACAGGAACCTGAATGATGGAGAAGCTCATTACCTTGTATAGTTGTCAACCAATCATCTAGCCTTAATCCTTAATCAATCAATTATCCCTGCTTTGAGGTCAAAGCTAGCTCAATTTGCAAATATTTTTCTATTAGTGTGTAAGAACTGGTATCTATTGAAAATAACTTGCTGAATATACTGATTATTATTGATGAAAAACCGAATCCCAGTGGGAGATATCGGTGCAGAACATAAACTGCTAATAAGGAAAATAACGAATAAAAATCCTGGGAATTAATGGATCCCTTGGTCCCCTGTTTTCTGTCTATTTTTTCTGCCTGCCTTCCACCTCTCCAAGGAGTCTCACTTATACACGGTGAGAGAGAATCATGGGTGGCTATTATTTCTTCCTAATATCTCTTCTTTCCTAAAAAAACTTAACTGATTTATTCGTTACTGATTTGTTAACAAACAGATCAGATTTTATTGCTAACTAATTCAGATATTATTCTGAATTAATTCCCTTCCTAATACGGCTCCTTCTTCTCGAGTAGTGTAGAGGAAAAGGAATTATTTCCTTTCCTTTCTAAGCAGATGCTGTTACCACACTTGGAGGGTGCGTAACATAGTGATATTTTATTGACTTGTAGTAAACCATATTAACCTTCTTCATAATGTTATATGCACTGGGCTAGTTTGGAACCATATGCATATTTATATTAGATCGTCCAGTGGCATTATATTTTGATTAATTTGTTTGGTCTATTTCGTGGGTGTTGGGTACATCTTTTTAAATTTTGAGTAGTAATTTGTGAGATTCAGAGACTTTGCAGGAGTAAGGAGGGTTAAATATAGTTGTGTTGTGATTGTGCAGTGGTTGATGTTCTTGGAGAAGTAGAGATGGATGTAGTGATTTTATTTGTCATGTCTTGTCTTATTTTTAACCATATAATCCAGGCCTTTTCCGGAATTGATCTACCACAAGGTTGGGAATGGATTGATGATTGGCATTTGGATTCAAAACCTACCAATACTTCTGATGGCTGGGTTTATGCCCCTGGTGTGGAGAAATTGAGATGGCCTGAATCGTTTGATCCAAAAGAATCTCTTAATTTTGCAAGGCAGAGGAGATGGCTAAGGAGTAGGAAGCTAATAGCAGATTATCCTAAGTGCGAAATATCTGTTGGGCTACTGCAACCAGGAGAAACTGTTCCACTTCCTCTATCTGGCTTGACACAATCTGTACAATATTTCTTGAAGTTAAGACCCCGGACTTCAGCAAATCCCAGTGAGTACAATTGGAGTTCTGTAGTGAACAGACCTAGTCAACCAGAGGATGCAGGTATGGGGGAGCAATGGTCAAGGCTGTGTGTTTCTGCTCTTTCAGAGTCGGAGGAACTATTGTGCTGCAGTGAGATGCATGGGACATCAAATTGCTCCCACAAGTTGTGGTTTTGTGTAAGCATACAGGCAACTGAGATTGCAAAGGATATGCATTCTGATGCTATTCAGGATTGGTGTTTGGTGGTCAAATCCCCACTGCTAATTAGCAATTTTCTCCCCCTTGCTGCTGAATATTCTGTTCTTGAAATGCAACCGAGTGGCCACTTTCTTGCATGCTCAAGAGGAGTATTCTTATCAGGAAAAGCTGTGCAAATATACACTGCTGATATTAGGAACCCTTTGTTCTTATCATTGCTTCCACAAAGGGGCTGGCTTCCAATACATGTAAGATATGGGCATGTAGTTTCCTTTTTAGTTTTTTTTCCCCCCTAATTCTTGTTATGTTGCGTTATTCTATTAATTCTTGACCTTTTTTTCCGAACAGGAAGCTGTACTAATATCTCACCCTCATGGGATCCCGACAAAAACAGTCAGTTTAAGAAGTTCTATATCTGGAAGGTTGTAAAGTTTTGGATTTATTTTTGGGATAGTTAGAACTTTCCTTATTTAGTACATCATTGTTTCCTAAATTTTATGAATTGAGGGGCATGTTTATTTGCATCAAACCTATCTTATATGCCACTTTATGTGCAGGGTTATCCAAATCATTCTGGAGCAGAACTATGATAGAGACCGCCCCTTGCTGGCTAAAACAATTAGAGTCTATGCTCCTTATTGGTTAGGAGTAGCAAGATGTCCTCCACTCACATTTAGGATTCTGGATCTGTCGGGAAAAAGACGGATGCCAAAAGCTGCAGCTCAGTTTCAGACTAACAAGAAAGATGGATTAATCCTTGAAGAAATAACTCAAGAGGAAATTCACGATGGCTACACAATTGCATCTGCTCTAAACTTTAAAGTGTTGGCTCTATCAGTCGCTGTTGCTCAATTAGGAGATGAGCATTTTGGACCTGTTAAAGATCTTTCTCCTCTAGGAGATATGGTAATGTCAAAATTTAGTTATTAACAAGAAGTAATTGCACAGGTGTCTTCTCATAATTTAAATTTTTTGTTCATAGGATGGCTTCTTGGATATATATGCGAATGATGCCGATGGCAATTACTTGCGGCTTTTCATTTCCACAAAACCGTGTCCCTTTCAGTCTGTTCCGACAAAGGTTACAGATGATCAAACTTGTATGATCAAATTTACCATAAATGTTACCACGTAGTTATGTTCTGATACTCTTGTACTTGTGATTGTCTGTCCAGGTGATATCTATCCGGCCATTTATGACTTTCACAAATAGACTTGGTCAAGATATATTCATTAAGTTGAGCATGGAAGATGAACCGAAGGTTTTGCATGCATCTGATTCAAGGGTATCTTTTGTGTGTCGTGGCATTGGTGGACCTGAGAAACTCCAGGTGGGGCAGTTTATATTTGATATATTGCTGCAACAATTTACCTCATTTATTTTGTGTAAGAACTGGTACCAATAAGAAAACGAGTTGTTGAAATAACCTTGCTGTTTATTAATAATGCTGAAATTCCAGTGGGGAATTTTCAGTATCAGAACATAATAATAGTGGCTAAAAGAAAATGAAGAACGAACAGAATAAGGAATTAATCTGGGAATTTTAGGATCCCTTGGTCCTCCTAGTCCTAGTTCTCGGTTGTGAAAAACTGAATGGCCTTCCCTTTCCCCCATGATCCCCTTATAATTATCAATGGTAGAGAATCAAGGGATTAGCTTATTTTTCTCCTAAAAATCCTCCTTCCTTATTTGTCTCTAACTAATTATTTTTTTGCTTTATTCTTTCCCTAATTAAATCCTGATTTTTCTCTTACAAATCAGATATTATTCCCTCCTATTTTGCTCCTCTTTCTTGTTTCTTCTGGAATAAAAATGTGGAAGGGAATTTATTTTCTTCCCTTTTCGGTTAGCTATTCCAGCTGACTCATCTTCAGCTGTTGGGTATGTAACACTTTGTCCTAAGTTTCTCCTTCTGGACATAATTGAATTTAAAGTTATGAATTGTCATAGCTATTGCTCTACTTGTATTCATAATTGACTGAATCTGAAATGATGGGGGTTCTGTTATTGTTATGTACATGATATGGATGTGATTGCATCATTGTGAAACTTGAATTACTAACAAAAAAATAGGGTATTCTTAATTAGCTATTTTTTATTGAATGGTTAAATATAAAGGTGGTTAATTATGCTTGAAGATGGGCAAGAAATGTCATATTGCAGTATGTCGGATGAATGATCATTCAAAGTATAATAGCTAAATAAGAAACATGGCAGTGCAAGTTTCTGCATTATTCAGTTGGCCACTGAAGATTTATAGATCCTTTTCTTCCTTTCCTTTTCTACAATCATCAATTGCTTGAGTTTTAATGATATATATCACTTTCTTTTCTTTTAGGTGAAACTAGAAGATACCAATTGGTCATTTCCCCTCCAAATTTTAAGAGAGGACACAATTTCTCTTGTTTTAAGGACATTTGATGGTACTCTTAAATTTTTGAGAACTGAAATTCGTGGATATGAGGAAGGATCCCGTTTTGTTGTGGTATTCCGCCTTGGATCAACTGATGGTCCTATCAGGTACTAACATACTTATATATCTACCAATATGACCATTGTTTATAAAAGCAAGGAAGATGTGTAGATCTAGTTCATTATTACAAGTGTTAGAACGATTCTCATATGATTTGCTGGGTCAACAGATAGTGCATCTGAGAGTTGTCTATGCAAGAATGTCTTCACAATATTGATTTGAGCTTCAGATGCAACATGTGGCTCCATCGTCAGGCCACACAACCTTGAGTATTGACATACTTGAGTGCATTGAGCCTTCTGTTTCTGAGACTTCTTTTTTTACTATTCAGATTTCAGTCCTAAGCAATGAATCACACACATCATGAAGCATGATGTATCTTTTATCTACTACTAACTCACCCTTCAAATATCTAAAAATGTTACCAGATATCTTTTCTCTTTTTGCTCTTAATATGATAACAGATTGTTTTGGTATGTGCTGTTACTGCTGTAACAAAGCACTATTCCTTTATATTAGGTCATGTACTAATATAGTGCTAGTAGTACATGCCTAAGCCCATCAAATCAATTGGACTCCTAACCCTAATTAATAGTTAAAAAGGGAAAATTAGGAAAGAATTCCAAAGGTTCATTCCTTTTTAATTAAAAGACAAAGTGATTCCACCTACGTAGTATTCTAAAGGTTTTATAAAATGCTTTGATGTTTGTCATGTCTGAATTTGGTATGGCATTGAGTCCTTTTAATGGCATCTTTCTGGTGTTCAGTACATGGTCCTTGTAAGGGCATAAGCATTTCAGGTTTGCATAGGGATTGGAGAGCCCTTGTACAATCTAGTAGTGTTGGCAAGAGTTTCCTGACTTTCCTTATTTTTCCTTTTCTTTACTTATTTTCTCTGTTTGGGATTTCTTCCAATCTTGAGTACATCTTTCTGCAGTTTTTATCTAATAACCATGTCCGTCAAAATTGAACAAAATTTGGTGTTGGTTGTCAAACTTCTGTTATTTAAAAAAAAAAAGGGAAAATCTTTGAATATAATCTTAGAACATATACAGACTTAGTTCGCCCTCAAAAAGTAAGTGAGTTAGTAGTTTTTTCACTTTTTTGTTTTTAGTAAAAGAATATTATTAAGATGAAGACAAGAAGAGTACAAAGATATGATGAGTAGAGATCCTCTTTACAAAAAAAGAAAGGAAAAAAAAAATCTATCAGTGAAGTAAAGCTTTCCATAGTAGTTTTCACTTTTCACTTTATGGATGGGATTGGAGCATTCGGTGGACTTAGTGGCAGCATATATGTGCTTACGTTTTTATTTAATTCTAGTGATGACAGCATTGTTGGGCCTCAGAACATCATGGTTCACGAACATGGCAGCTCATGGGCTTGAAAGCCCTGTAGTTTGCCATCTGTTGAAGTTTCTAGTTTCTGCAGATCAGATCAGGCCAGCCCAGCCTGACATGCATCAGCCTTGAGATTAGATTAGGATATTGTTGTACTGCTCCTTCTTATACTTTCTATTGGGTTGTTTGGCCTGTCCATTTTGGTAGAGGTGCAAAATATATTAATTTTTTCTCGCGCGAAAATGTGCTCTGAAAGGACTTGGTTTTATATGGTTTATCTACATACCTGGTCTATGATAGGACACAATGACATCACTTGATCAGTATTTTCTTAATTGTAAATCCACCCCGTAGTTAGCTCAAGGGGGGAGAGTCGTTTGAGCTATTATAAAGGCTATTCACGCCATATGCCTAACCGGTGTGAGACCCAGCACACCCTACAACATAAAGCACGGGATATGCTTTGATACTATATCAAGATTGTGGGACCAAACTCTACCCCGATAGTCAGTTTAGAAGGAGAGGATTGCCCAAAACATTATAAAGGGTATCTAGGTTACAGCTTAGTCGACGTGAGACTCAAGAAAACTAAAGTTGCAAAAAATGTGAGATTTGTTAATACGAGTTTATGTCCTGTCTTTCCTGAGTTGTCATGTTGTGTATTGTTAAGTAACTGACAAGATTTATGTGCATGCTTGCATTTGTCTTCTTCAAAATATCAGTTTGTTATATTCTCAAACCTATAGTTTTTAGCCCTAACTCTTAGATGCAAGAGAGCATATACACTCTAAGATACATACAAACATCTGCATTTATCATCCCCATTCCCTCCCAAAAGAAAAAACCTGTAAGGCAGTAAGTATCACATGATAGATTCAGTTTGTTGCCATATTTACGTTTAAACCTGTGACTCGGAAGCTTGCATGTGTCCATTTCTTTATGAAAGAAGCTGACTTTGGTTGGTGCAGAATTGAGAACAGAACGACAAACAAGGCACTTAACATTCGGCAGTCTGGATTTGGTGAAGATGCCTGGATTCAGTTGCAACCTCTTTCAACAATAAATTTTTCTTGGGAAGATCCGTATGGCGATAAGTTTCTAGATGCTAAGCTTAGTGCTGATGACAGCACTTCATTTAGGATACTTGATTTGGGAAGGACTGGATTATTTTCTGTGGAGTTTGGATTGCAGTTCCATGTTATTGACAGAGGAGATATTATAATTGCCAAATTCAGAGATGATAGCGTGCTGAATTCAAGTTCATGTATTAGAGGGCCTATGGCTGGTGGAAATTGGGGAGTTTCTGGTGTTCAGGCTGAGATGCTGAACAGTACTACACCTTTTGAGATCTTAATTGAATTGGGAGTGGTCGGAATTTCTATGGTAGACCATAGATCAAAGGAGCTCTCCTACTTATACTTGGAAAGGGTCTTCTTATCATATTCAACTGGCTATGATGGTGGAAGGACGAGCAGGTAACAGCATTTGTTGGGTAAATTAATATTGTTAGCCTTTTTGGCACAAGTATGACAAGCTATGAAGGAGCATGCGTATGTGCTTGTATGCATCACATCATGTTTGTTGGTTCTATATATACATGTTGCATGATTTTTCATTGTGCTTCCAGTTGTGTGCTTCAGTTAAATTTATGTTGTGTATGTAAGGTGCTTTTTTTGTCCTGATTAGTAATTAATAGTGGTATAAAAAAAATAATTCAAATGTGTATTCTGACGTAAACATGAGTCAAAAGTACTTAGACTATACCATACTCGTTTTCCCTTTTCTCCTTTTTAGGTGTTATAATCTCTAGAACCTATTTCCAATGAATAACTTATTTGTGAAATCTAAATGCTATTTGATTATGCTTAGGGTCCTGTGTCCTGTTTATATGACCTATACTTGTCTAAGATCAGGCATTATTTATGATGACCTCTTTTATATTGTATTTTGATCTCACTATGAGCTACCTGGTAGTTCCTTTCATTTTCATTTATGACATCGTGTCATTTTTATATGACAAAATTAGAAACTACAAACCATAAGATCATTGCAATCACATGTAGAACATTTTTTTTGGCTGATTGCTATTCGTCTTTTGTAAGTTATTGAATGCTTCACAAAATTGATTTTCAGACATTATTCTGACAGGTTCAAGCTCATATTTGGTTATTTGCAAATGGACAACCAGCTCCCTCTAACATTAATGCCTGTGCTCTTGGCTCCAGACCTGTCCTCTGATAGGCAACAACCAGTGTTCAAGATGACAATTACTATGCAGAATGAGAATAAAGATGGAATTCAAGTTTATCCATATGTTTACATACGGGTATGTTTTGTTGAATTTCATGCTAACATATGATCTCAAATATTCTGATTTTCTTTTGGTAAAATTAAATTTAAAATATTTAAAGGCACTATTATTTATTTATCCTTTAAATTTGGTTGATATACTCTAGGTAACTGAGAAGTGCTGGAGGCTTGATATTCATGAACCTATTATCTGGGCTATTATGGACTTCTACAACAATCTGCAGCTAGATCGATTGCCTAAAAGTTCAACTGTCACAGAAGTTGATCCAGAGATTCGTTTTGAGTAATACTCTTCTCTTTTTCCGTTTTTCTTGGTTGCAAATGTTTGCGTTTTCGTTCAAGACGCACAAGCATATTGTTGTTGGCTATGTTTTTGGTGGACTTTCTCCATTGGTCTCAGGTTTAAATGAGCCTAACTCAATCCCAAAGTTAACTCAAGGCAATGTTGTCCAAGCTAATAAAGACTGTGTCATATCAGTTAGCATTGTGGAACTTAATATCCCTCTCACGCCCAAGATTGGACATCTGGAGCGTTGGAGTTTGTAGGATTGGACATCTATGAGTGGCCCAACATCTAGCACAAGATAGCCACTGATAATAACTTAGAATTGAGTAGGTCTATATCAACCTCAAAAGCTAGCTTAATGTGGGAGGGTTGTCCGAACTATTATAAAGGCTATTTATACCATATCTTTTACCAACGTGGGACTTAATAATTAGCACCAACCACTCTTTGCCTTGTCAATTATGTGTCCTCCAGCATAACATTTCCAGTCTGAAGCTTGCAAGAAAAGATTATTAATAGCAGATAAAACTTGTTGTGAGAGACTTTTTTTTTTTTTTGGATGGGACAAGAAGTTTTATTAGAAGAGAGGGAAGAGTATACAAGAGGAAAAAATATGCTCAAAAAGAAACAGAATAGGGAAACTAAATCCTGTGTAGATAAACCATGAAGCAGAACTTGCCAATCTCTTTGTATGTCAAATGACAAACAACACTCCATGAAAAACACCATGAGCAGAGCATCAAAGGGAAGTCAAAAGGGTAATCATTTCCCTACAGTTAAAAAGGAGTTATTGAAAATTCTAGTATTCCTTTCCTACCATATACATCAAAGCACAACATAATCCAAGGACTGCCACAACATTTTTGCATCTTTACAAGTTGAAACCTCTGAAATAGTGAAGAGAAAATGATGTAAATCTATGGGGCAAACCCACGGCTATCCGAAGATACCAAAAAGCCTGTTCCAAAGAGACCCCACCATACTTTTGTGTTTGTATTAGAGCGGTTTGCTGCTTTAGTGTATCTGTGACATGTATCTACTTTCAATTATTGTTTCATTTGTAGTGAAATGTATGGATTGATTAATGGATTTAAGATTGATTCCATTTCAATTGTAGACTTTATTTGGTATAGGATTACTCTTTTAGCGCCTTTTTGTCTATTTAATTGTATTTCTTTATCTGATATACAAAGAGATTGACATACTTCATGCATGGTTTCTTCACTTTTTATTTCTTTGTTAGGATATCTTATTCTTTCTGTACTTTTCATTTTCTTTTTCTGATAAAATTTCTTCTGTAAAAAAGATTGTTGTCATTTAGATCTGTCTTTTATGCTTATGGGCTTTTTGGGGGTATTCCTTGGTCAGACTTGCAAAGGGAAAGGGTGCTCTTTTGTGCTGATGTACTTTTCTTTCACTTAGTTTTTGTGCTTTCTCCTCTTTTAATGAATTGTTTTGTAAAAAAGAGTTAACAATAACTTCAAAGTTGAAAGTCGATTGAATCATATTTGTACAGAATAAAACATCAAATCAGTCCTTAGAGTTTGCACTTTGCAGCATCAGTTAAATTGTCTCCGTAGTTTCAAATCAATCAAATTTGTCCTTGTAGGTGGTAAATGGCAATCAAATTAGTCCCTAGAGTAGACATGCAAAAGGACTAACTTGATTGACATTTGCCAACTACAAGAACGAGTTTGATGGATTTGAAACTATGGGGACAAGTTTGATTGATGCTGCAAACTCCAATGACTGATTTGATGATTTATTCGATTTGTACAAGTAAGCTATAGAGTGGCAAAAATAATGTAATTGGTTTTCCCTCCAAAAGCACATGCCAGCAGCCATTGAACATTTTTATTGCGTATTGGACCTTCTAGTTTAGGGATTGTACCAAATATGTTAAGATGTTTGGTCAGTTGATATGGTGTGACAGAGAGCCTCTATTCATTAAGTGACTGCGTTCAATCCATGCCAAATCCATTTTCCTGGTTCAGTTAAATTGCATCCCTTGGTAATGATGAGGATGAATTTTGTGTCTATGCTTCACGTCCAAGCATGAGTAGCTGTGTTAGATATAGTAATCATTGCTAGGTCTACTCGTTGCAGCTTAAGTTTTTAGTGCGAGTGTGCGACAGTGGTCGATTACTTGACAATCCTAATTATGATGATGCATAGTGGAGCATTCTTGAATGTGGGTTGAGTGCTCAATTTTGTAAAAGAAAATTTAAGATTTGTAACATTGCCTCACTGCACGCAGGCTGCCTTTGTTACTATTTTCCAGTGACACCACACAGTTCAACATTTAAAAGAGCGTCAGGGCATATGTTTTTATGCTAGTTCTAGGACCTTCAAACAGCCTATTTTCAGTCAGTTTTCTGGCTTTGCTTTTAAAAATGTGTATAAAGTGTTCTTGAAGTGTGCTTTGCTAGCAGGGGTGTGGAGCATATGATTAGAGCTTACAACCGTAGTTACATATCATCTTGTTAGAAATTATTTACTTTGCTTCTTTGTGCATTTCTTTTAATGGTTATGTTAGGGGAGCTGTCACTGTTAGGTATACAACGGGATTGGGAAGCTATTATGAGCTTATATTATGCTTCTTTTTCTTGTTCTTTGGCTTCTGCTAGGAGGATGCCTTATCTTTGATTTCTCTAATCTAATCCTAATATTTTTTTGTTGCGTATAGTCTTTTTTATAAAAGGGGGAGAAAACGTAGCAATGCTAATTAGACAGTCTGTAATCTCTCTTCTAATCTCTCTTCTATGCATAATTCAACAATAATAAATGTTATTTTCGACAAAAATAACTCGTTCAGTTTATATGACTGCGCCTGAGTTTAATAGAAAATAGAAAGTTCAAGTTGGAGTGTGGGTTTCCTTGGTGAGTAGCATTACTCAAATGTGCACAACATCAGCTGTTGTGCATTGGTTATGCTGGACATATATAGTTCTTTTTACTCAAGAAAATGCTACCAGTTATAAGGTACTATCTCATGATTTGTCTTAAAAGAATGTGATCTTATTATTTGATCCTTCTAATGTTGCAGCTTAATCGATGTTTCGGAAGTGAGGTTGAAATTGTCATTGGAGACTGCTCCAGGACAAAGACCTCATGGTATCTTGGGCATATGGAGTCCTATACTTTCAGCTGTTGGGAATGCCTTCAAGATCCAGGTGAGCTATCTAATCTACATAGAGAACTGCATTCAATTGTGATTAGTCATTCGTAGGCTCTCCTTACCTTTCTTTTTATATTTGTTGACTACATGATGTGATTGCCCTTCCTTGACTGCATCACGCTATTAATTGTATATGGGCTTGGACAAACATAAGTTACATAAACCCACCTGCCGTAGGTGTTAGATTTAAAACCATTCACTTGTCTCTCAATTTAAGCTTTTGATAGAGATGACTCATGACATGGTGTCAAAGCCTCTCAAGTCAATTGGTCTAGAGGTTTATCCTTGTTGCCAATTTTTTAAAAAGTGTAACTGCTATGCACTAACATAGTAAAAAAATTTTGAACTGTTGTACAATCAAATCTTCTCATGCTTGACTTTTGAAGCAGTGAGTGAGAAAGTGTCAAATAATTTTGCTGATGTGGTAATATTTGATTGAATGACAGTGTAGAAAAAGCTATGCACTGTTGGTGCGTAACAATTAAACTCTTTCTTAAATAAAAGATAAATGGTAGATAACACAAGGTGGGTGTAATGGGCTAATGGCATCAAATAAAATGTAGGAAAACTAATACGAAAAGTAACAATGGTGGTAGCTCTTCGAGAGATTGCTTACTCTCCTAATTCCAAGCTAGTTTGAATGACCCCCTCGATGCATTCTCCCAACCCTAAAACTCTTGCTAATCAAATAATTAGTTTCATACAAAATTTGCCTATGTAGCATCCCCAACCTTATACACCCTATGATACTTATTCATAAGTTTGCTACCAAGGAGCAAGGACCACTTCACTAACACCTGGGGAGCACCTTGGGCTGTGACAGTGGGTCCTGCATTGTACATGATTCAAGCCCAAAAGGCCTAGGAATTGGGTTTTCACCGGTAATCTGGCTATAAATATATTGGCTAGTTAAGGCCCTTTTGTGAGTGCCTCTGTTGGTGGCTGTGACATTCAGGAACATGATGTCACCATGTGTAAACTAACGATGCTGCAACAATGTTTCCTCTTTCTTAGGTGCATCTGAGGAGGGTGATGCACAGAGACAGATTCATGCGGAAGAGTTCTATTGTTCCTGCCATTGGAAACCGCATTTGGAGAGATTTGATTCATAATCCTTTACATTTAATATTTTCAGTGGATGTGCTTGGTATGACAAGTTCAACGCTGGCTTCACTTAGCAGAGGGTTCGCTGAGCTTTCCACAGATGGACAGTTTCTGCAATTACGTGCAAAGCAGGTAAGCACTTTCATCTTAATCGATTCCATAATGCAATGTAAACTAAGATGAATTTACACATCACAGGTAAGATCAAGGAGAATCACCGGTGTTGGTGATGGGATTATTCAAGGAACAGAAGCTCTTGCCCAAGGTGTTGCCTTTGGAGTCTCTGGCGTAGTGAGGAAGCCGGTGGAGAGTGCCCGACAGAATGGTCTCCTGGGATTGGCTCACGGGCTTGGGCGTGCCTTTTTAGGTTTTATAGTGCAACCAGTAAGCGGGGCACTAGATTTTTTCTCATTGACTGTTGATGGGATTGGTGCAAGTTGTTCCAAATGCTTTGAGGTTTTCAACAGCAAGACCACCTTCCACAGAATTAGAAATCCTCGGGCTATACGTGCTAATGGGATACTAACAGAATATTGTGAAAGAGAAGCTATTGGGCAGGTACGTTAATTAATTGTTTCGCTGCAACTATTATGAACCCCATAAGTTTTTATATGAAATATAAAATTTATCACGGAAGTGAAACTAAGAAAAAGCATGGTTGATGCAAGCTCCATCACCTTGAAAACCATTTTAAGTTTTTTTTTTTTCCTTTTCTTTTTTTAAATAGCTACAAATACATGAAAAATGAGTGTCTCTTATCGCTGCAAAGAGGTGTTGTGATTTTTGAACTTTTACCATGTAGCCTACTAAGATTTCTGAATGAATTTTGGCTTTGATCTGATAATTGAAATTTTTTGGTATTAAAAAGGGATCAAAGAGATGGAGGGGCACAAGAAAATATATTTCACTAATGAGATTCAGGGAATTGTGATGCAAAACATAAACCTACCTTGTAACATATATTCAAAGTACGATATAAAAAGACAACTTACCCTTTACTTTGGTTTCACTCAAAGTGCAAAGTTATCTTAACTCAATTATGAGCAATTATAAATATTATCCTCTAACAAAACATACTAAGAAATAAGAACAAATACCGTTGATGTGAACTATGTCCTGTCATGAGAAACATTTCCAGAACAAGTGCAAGGGTATTTCCGTCTCTTCCCATTAATCATGTATATAGCAATGAATTGATATGAAGCTCTTTTTTCCTTCTATGAAATTAAATTTGTATTACATGAAAAGATGAGCATCCACTTTCAAGGTGTGCGTACAATGTGTGCACATCCAACCTGGCAAGTTTTATGAATGCTTTTTGTTGTTTGTTTTAAAGCTTCAATCTTTATCTGTAAATTGTATGTATTGTATAATACGTGATGTTTCTTTTTCATTTTTTGTTTGCTTGGTTTTAGATGGTGCTTTACCTTGGAGAGGCAAGTCGGCAATTTGGCTGTACTGAGATTTTCAAGGAACCTTCGAAATTTGCGCTGTCTGATTATTATGAAGAGCATTTTATTGTGCCTCACCAGAGAATTGTTTTAGTTACTAATAAACGAGTCATGCTGCTGCAGGTTAGTTGAGGAACATAGTCATAAGGTTTGTTTTCCCATCTAGAGAATAACTTAGCTGACTTTCCTGCTTTTATCTAGTGTCTTGCTCCCGATAAGATGGATAAAAAACCTTGTAAGATTAAGTGGGATGTGCCTTGGGATGAGTTGATGGCACTAGAATTGGCAAAAGCTGGCAGTAGTCAACCTTCTCACTTAATCCTACACCTGAGACACTTCCGGAGATCTGAAAATTTTGTTCGCGTTATAAAATGCAATAGTGTGGAAGAATTTGAAGGAACAGAACCGCAAGCTGTTAAGATATGTTCAGTAGTGCGTAGAACATGGAAGTCATATCAAACTGACATAAAGAGCTTGATTCTGAAAGTAAGTGGTATTTAAACACATTCATTTCACGAAGTGGAATAGAATTTTGATAGAATTCTCACTTCTAGGTTCCTTCAAGTCAGAGACATGTACATTTTGCCTGGAGTGAAGTGGATAGTAGAGAACCTCGTACCCCCAACAAAGCCATTGTTAGTTCAAGAGAGATTTCAACACAAAGTGCTACATCTGATGATAGGCGATTTGTTAAGCACAGCATTACTTTTTCGAAGATCTGGAGCAGTGAACAAGAATACAGAGGTCGATGCTCATTATGCAGAAAACAGGTTCTTTACTATTCAATTTTACATGTTTCCTGATGTAAGTCTCTTATGTTGGCACTGGGCACAAGGTTAGTGTTTCAAGTATAACAAGCCATTTTATGTTTCAGAGCTCACAAGATGGTGGAACATGCAGCATCTGGAGGCCTATGTGTCCTGATGGGTAATGACGTTTACACATTCTTGAGTTTACTCTACCATTGCACATTATTGCAATTAATTGCATTTTTTGGTTACACGTGTAACTGAGGAAATCATAACCATTTTAAGGCATTATGTTTGCTGGTTGACAGTGAAAATTATGTCAAACAATTTAGAAACTTAAGAAATTAAATTAGTTATCACAATTGTAGAAATCAATCAGGATTTGGAAATAAGCAGTCCATGTTATGAAAATTTCATCAAATTGTTTTTTAAAAGTTCTCAAACATGTTAATTGCTACCAGTTATATGAGGATCCCAGCTTAAAAAGAAAAAGAGAAACCTTGACCTCCTATCGAATTGCATATAAACTAACTTTTAATGTGAAGTATCCTGTTTGAGGTCTTCCCTATCATTCTTCTGGATTGTTTTCAAGTTTTTAGAATCCTGGCCATGATACAAACAAATGTAACAATTTTTGACTTGTTAATATCCTTCATTTGCCTTTATACTAATTCAGTTTAATTATTGAATTTATTCAGTATGCCTGTTTGGTCAACTTTATCACCGATTGTAGCAGTTTGGCAGCTGAAGAGATGATCCCATCTTGCATCCAACCTGTTGGATAAAAAAATCCCTCGTAATATCTCTTGTTGTCTGGTCAACTCCATAAGGAAAGAAAGTAAAGACAAATAGTAAAGAAGACTACTTGAGAGGCACACTTGAATAAGGGTCATCTGTCCCCCATGAGAAAATTAAGCCCCTTTTCCAGTTAGCAAAGCACACTGAAATTTTCTTAGATGCCAGACCCCAAAAGGAGGCAACTCTAGGCTTCCTAACCAAGGGGACCGCTAAGTAAACAAGAGGCCAATCCAAAATTTGGCAACCAACCAATGTTGCAAAAGCTTTATGATCTCGTACTAATATCACCTAGACCACTTTTTGACATTTATTTTCAGCCCAAAAGCAAATTAAAAAGTTTAAACAGAGAGGGTGTTGCTAAAGCTTTATACATCCTCTTCTGAGAGCAAAATGTTATCATCCAAGAATTGCAAATGGGAGACAAAGTCCACTTTAACACCTTTTACAAGACCATCTGCAACTGCTCTAGAAATTAGGCAACTCAGAACATCCACCAGTAAGCTAAAAAGGGATGTTTTGACCACAAAGGCATGTTTTAGGGTCATTAGTAATCGTCACAAAAAAGGAAACATTTAACCGAACTTCTCTGTTTAGAGCCAAGCCGTCTTCCCCCCCCCCCCCCTTTTTCCAAAAACCTTATCAAAAGACCCTTATCATGAGCTTTCCCGAAATTCAATTTAAGACCCAGATAGGCAGTTTGTATGTGTTGCATTGTCACCGAAGCAATCTATACCTGCAATGGAAGTTTTAAGGTTCAGCTACTAACAGACAGTAAGAAGTATAATGGTATTATTTGCTCAAATATCAAGAGAGTGGCCAAGAGAATTACAGAGAATGCTCACAGCCTTGAGCTCTAAGTGGCTGATCACTCCAGAATTAGTCTAGCAAAATGCCTACCTCACTAACTTTTCGCCACTCTATATAACAGAATTACCTCAGCTGATGTGCCAATCATTCTCCAAACTTTCTGACTCAGCAAGTTTGTTACAAAGAGGCGGCTCAACACCCTTTCCCATGTGCCTATTTTCCATCTTACTGATAGTTTAATCTGAATATTTCTTATTCACATTTCAACAAGGAACTTTACAATTTATAGATATAATAATCAAGAGAAAAAGGGGAAACTAAATCAATCTAAATAACTAAATCAATTTAAATATATCTCTATACTAATACTATCCTAAAATAGATAAATTCAATCCTGTCAAATATAAACCAAATATTCAACACTCCCCCTCAAGCTAGAGCATAAATATCAGACGCACCTAGCTTGTTACATATATATGATATTCTAGGACCCCGTAAAGATTTAGTAAACATATCTACAAGTTGATCCTTAGATTGAACATAGGAAGTCTTGATTATGCCTGAAAGAATCTTTTCTCTGATGAAATGACAATTGACCTCTACATGCTTGGTCCTCTCATGAAAAATTGGATTTGAGTAGAGGTACAAAGCTGATTGATTATCACAAGCAAGCTCCATAGGCTGAACCTCACAAAACTTCAACTCCTGAAGTAAATGTTTTAACCATAACAGCTCACCTGTAGCATTAGCCATTGCACGATACTCTGCTTCCGTACTTGACCTCGCAACAATAGTTTGCTTGCTTTTCCAGGAAATTAAATTTCCTCCAATAAGAACACAATAGCCTGTAGTGGACCTCCTATCATTAACATCACCTGCCGAATCTGCATCAGCATATCCTAGAACATTAGTATGACCTTTGTCTGTGTAAACAAGCCCCTTTCCCGACGATCCTTTAATGTATCTTAGGATTCGAACGATTGCGTTCCAATGACTATCACATGGGGAATTAAGAAACTAGCTCACAACACTAACTGGAAAGGAAATGTCAGGTCTAGTCATAGTAAGACAATTCAACTTTCCAACTAACCTCCTGTACCTCCCTGGATCAGGACATGGCTCCCCCTGATTAGGAAGAAGCTTCACATTGGGGTCCATAGGTGTGTCAACAGGTTACAATCAAGCATTCCAGTTTCTTCGAGAATATCAAGAACATATTTCCTTTGAGAGATAGCAATACCAGCCTTTGATTGAGCCACCTCAATTCCAAGAAAGTATCGTAGCTGACCAAGATCTTTAGTTTGGAAATTCTTGAACAAGTGTTGTTTCAACTCTTCAATGCCTGTTTGGTCATCACCTGTAATGACAATATCATCCACATACACCACAAGATAAATAAATCGAGAAGGTGATGAGCATTTAAAAAACACAGAGTGATCTGCTTCACAACGGATCATGCCAAATTCCTGAATGATTGTGCTAAACTTCCCAAACCAAGCTCGAGGAGACTGCTTCAAACCATATAAAGATTTCTTCAACCGACAAACCTTACCTAACTCCCCCTGAGTAACAAACCCAGGTGGTTGCTCCATATAAATCTCCTCCTCCAAGTCACCGTGCAAGAAAGCATTTTTAATATCAAGTTGATCGGCCAATGGCGGATGGCAGCTACGGCCAAAAACAAACGAACAGATGTCATTTTAGCAACAGGAGAGAAGATGTCACCATAATCCAGACCATAGATTTGGGTGTACCCTTTGGCAACCAGTCAGGCTTTTAAGCGGTCCACTTGGCCATCAGGGCCAACCTTAATTGTAAAGACCCAACGACATCCAATTGTAGATTTGCCGGCAGGAAGTGAACGAAGTGTCCACGTATGATTGGCCTCCAAAGCGGCCATCTCATCAAGCATAGCCTGTCTCCATCCTGGATGGGAAAGTGCTTCCTGAACAGTTTTAGGTATAGTAATAGAAGACAAGGCAGACACAAAGGTACAATAGGAAGGAGATAATCGGTGATAACTTAAAAAGTTATAAATGGGATGAGGATCAAGGGTGGAACGACTACCTTTACGAAGAGCAATAGGCTGGTCATCAGGTGGATCAGGTAGGACCGCAGCAGGAGGAGATGTTGGAGTTGGAGCTGAATCACGAGTCTCAACCGTAGGAGAAGGCCCTGAGGTGTCGGATCGTCGTCGCTCATAGGTAATACCAAAACGACGTGAAGAGTCAATGAGTGGCACAGGCAGTACTGGAGAAGTATTATCGGAGCCAGTAAAGTCATGACCGGGCACGTCGGATGCTAATGCAAAGTATGGTTGATCTTCAAAGGATGTAACATTCGCACATATGTAGAAGCGACGTGTAGTAGGTGAATAACACCGGCAACCTTTCTGACGTGAAGAGTACCCAAGAAAAACACATTTCATAGCTTGTGCAGTCAGTTTGTCGCTTCCAGGGGAAAGATTATGAACAAAACATGTGGAACCAAAAACACTGGGAGGAACCACATAAAGAGTGGCCTGAGGATACAAAATGTTGTGAGGAATCTTATCGCCAAGAGTAGTAGATGGCATGCGATTGATTAAATAACATGCAGTAGCAACAACATCACTCCAAAACTTCAATGGTACTGTAGCGTTAATTAATAAGGTCTGAGTTGTATCTACCAGATGACGATGCTTACGTTCAGCCACACCATTTTGCTGTGGTGTATGAGGGCAACTAGATTGATGAACGATGCCGTGAGATGCCAAGAATAAAGTAAACGGCATAGAAAAGTATTCTTTTGCATTATCACTGCGCAGAACTCGAATATTTTTGCCAAATTGATTATTGATCTCAACACAGAAGGTTGCAAAAATGTCAAATAACTCAGACCGATCTTTCATTAAAAACAACCAAGTATATCTTGAAAAGTCATCAATGAAGGTAACATAATACTTGAATCCCAAAACTGACGTAACACGACTGAGACCCCAAACATCAGAATGAACGAGGTCAAATGGTGATATTGCTCGACTACTAGTACTAGTTGGAAAGGATGCCCTAACATGCTTTCCAAGTTGACAAGACTCACACTCTAAGGACTTCAAATGAGAAAGCTTCGGAACCATTTGCTTCAACCTTCCAAGGCTTGGGTGACCCAAACGACGATGTAAAAGGTCAGGAGACTCTGAGACTGCGCATATTGTTGATTGATGAAGCTGGAGGTAATAGAGACCACGTGATTCATATCCAACTCCAATCATCTATCCTGTACTCTGGTCCTATATAAGAAAAGAATTGGAAATAAAGGTTATGGAACAGTTCAGAGTACGAATAAGCTGGCTGATAGAAATTAAATTAAAGGGGGAACCAAGTACAAATAAAACTAAGTGTAAGGATAAAGATGAAGAAGGTGAAGCTTGACCAATGCCTAAGACCCGGGCTTTAGATCCATCAGCAAGAGTAACACTATGAGATGCTTTAGGAGGTGACAATTTAATGAAAAGGGAAGGATTACCAGCCAAGTGATCAGAAGCAGCAGAATCTAAAATTCACGATCCTGCAGATTGGGAGAGACAAATGGTAGAATTACCCGTCTGTGCTACAGTGGCTGAGTAAGAGGACTGTTGGGCTGCCTTAAATTGAAGGAATTCCTTGTATTCACTAGCGGAAATGGCATGATCTTCCGCAGGTTCCAGCTTTGGGTCAGTAATAGGTACTGGAGACTGAGCAACATTGGCAGTGGTTTTGCTAGGAAACCCATGTAAAGAGTGGCAACGATCCTGAGTGTGTCCATACTTATTGCAGTAGGAACAATGGAGATCACTTCTTCCTCTACCATCACCACGACCAAAATTGCTACGTCCACGGCCCCGACCCCGACCCTAACCACGACCTCGACCATGGCCAAATGAGTTAGAGGCCAAAATAGAGAACTCAGAAGCCGTTTGAGAAAGAATCTCTGGTGGCGGAACCCTTAATAAACGACCAATAAGTTTTGTAACTATAGGAATATTAGGATTTGTAAGAGTTTGATTCCGAACATATTCATAGTCTTTATGGAGGCCATGGAGAACGAATACCATAAGCATATTGTCAAGCTTCTTTGACATTTCTTTTGCATCATCTTTCTCTAACATGGACTTGATTTCATCACAGCACGATTAGGCCTTGTTCAGATAGGAGGGCAAATCAGAGTCTGTCATATGAAGAGATGCTAAACTTCGAATGGTTTCATAAAGCCTTTGAATGTCATTAGCATAGACAATTTCAGTTTTCGTCCAAATGTCATAGCAAGTCTTGTAAGTGCGAAAGTGAACCATCAGGCTAGGCTCAATAGACTGCCATAACACGGATACGAGCTGAGCATCAACCTTCTTCCAGTCTTCTTTCCGATGAGCAGCAATGGCAGATTCCTTGGTAGAAAGGTGGTCAGATAATCCCTGACCCATAAACCAAATTTCAACAGCATCACGCCAACTCAAGTAGTTCTTCCCATTAAGTCTTTCCGAGGTAATGGTAGGATTTCTAGAAAAAGCATAAGACACCAAACTCTTCTTCTTGGATTGATCCTCGGCCATGGAGAAGACAGGAAAAAAACGCACAAAAAAAAAAAAAAAAAAAAAAAAAGAGAAACAGCAGAACAACTCACCAGAAGGAGATGGCAAGAGGAAACGTCATGTCCCTCACGTGCCTATTAAAGCTCGGGACTGTGGCGGCGCGTGGCTGGGTGAACGGCCGCGAAACTTCGGCATTGCCGCGATCAGCGGTGGTCGTGAGGTCACCGGTGCAAAATGGGTTGGGGCATGGTGGTGGAGATAACCGTGAATAGTGAAAGGGGGGAGGAACCCAGGAGCCCTAGCTCTGGATACCAAGTTTAATGTAAATATTTCTTATTCACATTTCAACAAGGAACTTTACAATTTATAGATATAATAATCAAGAGAAAAAAAGGAAACTAAATCAATCTAAATAACTAAATCAATTTAAATATATCTCTATACTAATACTATCCTAAAATAGATAAATTCAATCCTGTCAAATATAAACCAAATATTCAACACTTATAATGCCCCTGAACTTCCTTCGTCTATACACCTTAAGCCCTCCCTTAGGAATTTCCTACCTACTTTCCGACATAGTATTCCCTAATACCGTTATTTTGAAGGAAGGGCATAGCCTTTGTGGTGGTTTTATACAAACTACTCCCTTCGTCCACTATTAAGTGTCTTTTTTTTGACTTCTAGCCATTGTTGACTCAATGTATCCAGACGTAAATACATCTAGATACATTGAGTCAACAATGTATCTAGAAATCAAAAAATGACACTTAATTGTGGATGGAGGTAGTAACAACTAACACAGCTCATGTAAATTTGGTCATCTCACATTTTTGCTTTGCTGAAAAGAGTAGGAGTGTTGGTACATGATGGCCAATGTTATTTTTATCCATACTACTGATACTTATGCCATTGATGATAATCCTATGAGGCTATGACTGATATGGTTTGGTTCACTCATTCTTCCTATGAATTGAACTGCAATTTCTGTTGAATATATTGTTTAGCTTTGGAGTAACTGCTGCAAGCAGGCATTAAATACTCAGATTAAGTTGCGAAGAATTATGAAATCCATTTTGTTATACAAGTAAATGTACTAATGGGCCTACATTTAATTGAGTTTATTGTTGAAAGGACATGCTTTCATGCACGTATTTGTAATGTAAGAACAATTTTACCTTTCCAGGTATATATATATTGGGGATATAGCTCGTGCTGGCATCCATCCTCCAAATGTTGCTGCTGTTTACCGCAAGATTGATGGACTTTTTGCTCTCCCACTGGGGTATGACCTGGTAAGGCTCTAATTGATGCTCAAAAGTAAGAGAAATCAAGTTTGGTTGTTCATTTGATGAATTTTAGATGAAGACTAGTGCTTTGCCTAGTAGTCAACATTTTCCCTAATCCCTGTAAAAAGAAAAGAAATTAGATGTAAATACGAAGCGAAATTTCATTGACTACGTGATATTGTTCTGTTTGAGGGGGAGAGAAACTCCAGGTTGATTTTTTTGTGGGAGGAGGAGCATGGAAGCTATTAATAGAACATAACACCACTATTTCTCACACAGTAAATGCTAATGCAAGTTATTGCAAGGGATATTTTAAGGAAAAATGGAATGGTCAATGGTGCCCAACCTTGGGAAGGCCCATAAAATAGTGAAGACTGAAGAAACATAGGCCAAGCAGAATAGAGAGAAAAATATTGAGCAACCCCGGCCAATATTACGTAGAACCACTCTCCCAATGTCTTGCCATTCATAATTTAAAAACATTAGGACTGTGTTTGTTTGAGTGGTAAGTAGGTGTGGAATGAAAAGGAGTGTGTTGAAATAGTTTGATTTTTTACTTGTGAGTGCTTAAAAGAGCGTTGAACAATCATTTTCTGCCTACTGAAACGCTGTTGGAGTGGAAGTTTTTGGGTCAAATTTGGTTGTACCAAGAAGGCTAAAGTAATTCCCAATTCAAATTCGTTGCCACTCCATTTTAATATACTCAAACTAGCATATCCTAAAATTGGAATGAGGGACATCCTATGGCGGAGGAAGAAAATAGATTGCTTAGGCTCAAAGAAGGTGGGTCAAGAAACGTAGGACCTGAGTGGTGGTTCCATGTTTTTTGTTGGATATTTTTCTAATCAGTTGGCCTAAGATTTCTCTGAGGGATATTTTATTTTCTTGCCCAAGGGTTGGTTGTCCTGTTTACTTACAGAATAATGAAAATATTTGGAAGCAGCAGCACAATAATGAACTGTCCTGAAGGATTGTCTGATATATTCGTCCTCATCAATTTATTGATCACAGATATCCCATGTCTGTACCAGAGAAGAGGTTTTCATCTTTCACACACATTTTTGTTTTTCCTATATTCAAGATTTTCAACCAGTAGCAGATAAGTTTGTCCTCAATTTTCAAATTAGTTTCAGTATCAGTTGGCAGTGGATGTATTCGACAAAAACACAAATCTAGTAAAGATGACAGTGATTTCATTTCAGTTCGCTGCTCTATTGTCTGGTTATTTCTAATTTAGACATGGGATTCTGTTTGACTGCCATTTTTATTTAAAATATTAATGAATCGTTTGTCTTTTGGTTTTTGGTTTTTCCGAAATGCTTGCATTAGCGGAATGGTGATCAACTAATCATGTTTGACCAATCAATGGTGTATGCCTTATTATCACCTGAGAACGGTTTTACATCCTCTGCAGGTGTGGCGAAACTGTAAAGAGGATTACGTCACTCCCGTATCAATTTGGCACCCACGGGCTCCAGATGGATTTGTTTCTCCTGGATGTGTTGCCGTTGCTGATCATATGGAACCAGAGCCTGATCTTGTGTACTGCATCGCCGAGTCATTAGTTGAGGAAACAGAATTTGAAGAGCAGAAAATTTGGTCTGCACCTGACTCATATCCATGGGCCTGTCATGTTTATCAAGTACAGAGTGATGCTTTGCATTTTGTTGCTTTACGACTAGTGAAGGAAGACTCCAACTTGAAGCCCAAGAGGGTCCTTGATGACCCTCAGTTTCAATCACCATAGACTAAAATTTGTGTTCAAGGTCATTTTCCACTTTGGCTTCATGGAGATCCGGAAGATGTGCCTTTCTAAAGAAGAACACTTCGTGAGTTGGACGATAATCATGGAGGCTGTGTTTGTGTTTGTAATTGTTACTGCTTTCGGCACCCAATGGCGACGAGCACAGGAAATTGACCTTGCTATGCTCAGGTCTCGACTATTTTTTGGTCATTTAACTTCTCGAATTTGATTGCGTCACTGATGGATGTCACACGGTTGATACTTGACACTCAAGGCAGAGATTACCAAACTGGGGTGTGCTTTAATGATTTGCTGATATGATGACGCGGTTTGTACAGATTATATATATCCTTGATCTCTAGGATACGTTGTAATTGTACATAATTACGTGTATAGTGTTTTGTTGGTTGATTTCACGCGGAAACTTAGAATTTAGCATTATTTTTGTATTAGAGAAATCATTATGGTGCGATATGCATATAGGCAACTAAAATCATGATGATATGCATATAGTACTCAATTAAGAAAATGAATGTGAATTTTCAGAAAGAATATATTTCGAACACATCAAAAAAAGATGCCGATGGGAGTTAAAATTGAGAGGAATCACTGTGTGATGGTAAGCTTGGGTAAAGGATTTGCTGTAGCAAAATGTTCTCTGTAGTAGAAATTTTCCTCGCCTATGAAATGAGCTGTGAAACTATCCGCCGCTTGAGCTGACTTGTGGTGTAGAAAGAAGTGGAAAGAAGAAAATGTAGAGTATTAGGAATTTAAGGTGGGAATGGCATGAAATAGAAATTGAATGAATAATTAAGGTTATAAAGGTCATTTTATTTGGACAAGTGTAAATCACACGTAAGGGAAAGGGAGGTTAACGTATGATTTTTTTTTATTATTATTGAATCTGAGAATCTGAGAGGATTGAGAAGGGAGTTTGGAAATGAATTGAATGAATAATAGTTGGTTTGCTTGATTCACAAGCAAGGTATATATACACTGAGAAACAGCCCTGCATTGTGCAAGCTGTCATAACAGAAAACGGTTATGCAGTAACTAAAGCTAACTTACTTGACTACTAAGTTACAGTTACATAGCTAAATGAAAATATATTCATTTACTCTAATAATTATTAAAGTCAGTTTGTTACATCTCATAAGATCTGAAAATATAAATTAATAATATAAAATTAATTTTTATCATATGTTTGGTGTAACATAGGATAGTATAACATCTTATTCATTTTTATCTTATGATGGTATAAACTCATTATTATCTTTTGAAGTCTGATTAGACATGATAATATTATTTTTTTAGTTAATTTTAAATTATTCTTACTTATCCTCTTTTTCCCGTTTTCATCATCCAATAATTGTTAATCACCATTTTTGCATTACCTTTTTCTCTCTTTTTTACTCTCACAGGGTTATTGTGTCTATTTTTGTCTTTTTCAAATTCAATACATTTTGATAATTCAAAGCACATAGAACACGAAATTATGAACATATTAATTCAAAAATTACTCACACAATCGCATGTTCATTTTCTTTTTCAATTATCAATTTCACTCAGAAATGAAAACTCATTTTTGGATTTTTTTTTTCTTGATTTGCGTTTATGCAAAATTTGATAACTTTATTTTGGATCATTTGTTTTTTAAGCTCTACAACAAACTCTTTTCAATTTTAGTGAAAAAATTCGTGTCTTGTACAATAATTTATTTGAATGGTGTCAAATATCATTTTAGGTTTATCTGTTTTTTTTTTTCAAATGATTATGAGAGTTTATGTTTCAAAAAATGTTTATTTTTTATTTTTTGTTTTAGTATTAATTATGAATTGATACTACAAAGATTAAATAGGATAAAATCATATAATGATATGTAGCACACTAAATACATGATGGTTTATAAATTTATACAATGTATTTCTTATATTATATTACATGATAGTTTTTGGCATGAGTCTGACTGGTTAACTATCAAAGACTATTCTTTAAGTCTAACCTATTTGGGAGGTTTAGCTTGGCCTAAAGCCTAATAAGCGTGTTTGTGTATATTTTTTATCATAAAAAATTTGTTGTTTGGCATGTTATTACGACCTGCTACTGTGTCGTGTTAAACAATCAATAATACAACATTCAATAATAATAATTAACCACCTTTTAGGATCAAAGTTCGAAACATATGATAGGTGTACTTTGTACCCTATTTTATTATTCTATAATTGAACATTGTATACTAAAAATGTGTAATTTTAATGCTTAATTAATATGTTTTGCACATTATCCTCTTTTGTGAGAAATTTAGAAAAATGTAATTTTAAGCACTACTTTATCTTAGAATTTAATGAGTAGATTTCTTTTGTTCTTTTTTAGTTTTCTATTTTAATTGCAGAAAATAAATTATCAAGAGGATCATTGAGGATTTGAAGGAGATTTGATAAGATATAAATTTCAAAGAAGAGATTTGAAGAGAAGATTGAGACCAATAAATTCAAGATTAAATTCAAATTCAAAAAGATTTGGTCAAAGATTTGCTGAGAATTTTTAACGCTGACTTTGCCACGGATTTTGCGCCAGGATGGAGATTGAATCTCGATTTGACCTCAACTACAAAGTTGTAGATCTATCTCTTAGATTTAATTGGAGATTTGAATCACCTCAATCCGATATCCGTAGCCGAAGTTATCGCGATTTTACTGACTGTTGTGCTGAAAGTGCGGGATATACTCCCACTTTAGCCAATCCTCTACAAATAGACATCATCTCTCAACACTTTGAGCAGAACTTGATATTCAGCCTCCACTTTTATTTTCTACACTTTTCTTTTTCTTTTATTGCACTTTAGGTTTATGTTAGTAGTGCTTAATTCTTAGTTCTTGAAGAATTTGCGAATTTCTCCCGTTATTGCATTCAGGTTTTGTCACGTTAATTCTCTATTATTTTTCCACTCTCTTATTCTTTATTTATTATGAGTTTTTATCCTCCACCCATGGAGGAGTAGTTTCTTAATATCTTGCATGCGGTAACTCTAGATTAGGATTAATTCGAGGTCTTGTGCTTAATGTTTATTCATGATTTGTTCCGCCCTTGATTAGTAATATAGCGATTGCATGTTATTGGTTAGGGTTAATTCTAGGTTGATAGATCTTGACGATTGTAGGATTTATTGATTTAGGATTTGGGAACTTTTTGGGAAACTAATTAGATTTAATTAGGTTGTGCAATTGGAACATAATTGATATAGGTTTTTAATGCTGAGATCTTAGTTTTAATTCCTATATTAATAAATGCTTAGGGGATTGACGATCGTAGTCTCTTAGGTGAATTGCGTATTAGTTAGAGATTTCAACTAATAAACAACATCCCTCTTAATGAATAATTAATTAGGAACCAATGACAATTAATCATTGATCTAGAAACGCCGTATGCAGGATATTGCTTTTTATTATTATTGACTTACTTTCGTTTTGCTCTCTTTTTATTTATATTCAATTAATTCAACCCCCCCAATTTAGTGTAACTTTTAATTGGTTCTAATTGCTTCCTTGAGAGACGACCTAGGTTAGCCCCCTTTACTACGTTTTTGGGGTTAATTTAGCTTTATAAATTATTATTTGATCGCACATTGAAATTAACGACGTTTTGGTGTGTGTCAATTTTGGCGCCGTTGCCGGGGAAGCAATTTAGCCAATTCTTTTTTTTTTTTTTTTTCTTTTTATCATTTTATTTTTTGTTAATTCTTCATTCTCTTGCTTCTGTTCTTTTCTTTTTTTAAAAAAAAATTTTTCCTTTTTTTTCCTTTTTTCGTTTTTTTTTCAAAAAAAAAAATAATAATTTCTTTTTCTTTTTTTTTCTCAATTTTTTTTTATTCAAAAAAAAAATTCCCTTTTTTATTTTTCATTTTTTATCAAAAAAAAAAAAAAATCTCTTTTTCCTCTTTTTTTTTCATTTTCATTTTTTTATCCAAAAAAAAAAAAAAATTCTTTTGTTTTCATTTTTTTTTCTTTCCTATAAAAAAAAAAATTTTTTTTAATTTTGTTTTTTTTTTCTTCTAAAAAAAAGGTTTTTTTTATTTCAATTTTTTTTTTTTGCTGTTCTTATTCAAAAAAAAAAATCAAAACAAAAAAAATTTAAAAAGTAGTTATTGCACTTGATTTTGTTTACCTTTTAGATTTTTTTTCCTCTTCTTTTGGTTCTCGTGTATGACTCGCTCCTTGCCTGATCCTACTTTAGCCGATTTTGATCCAGAGATCGAAAGAACGCTAAGGATAATTAGGCGAGAAACGAGGCTACGAAGGGAACCCCTTGTTGCTACTGATATTTCTATTCCTGTGGCAGGTATAATGGCTGATCCCGCCCGAACTTGGGGTGAGTTAGCAACCCCTGACTACTCATATGAGCCATCCGGTGTGGTTTATCCTGACGCCGCCATGGACTTTGAAATAAAGTCCAATTTTTTACACCATTTGCCCAAGTTTCATGGATTAGCATCAGAAAACCCACACCGCCATCTTAAGGAATTTGTCATGACCTGCAACACCTTGAGGTCCCAGAACGTTGCTGTGGACAACGTGAAACTTAAAGCCTTTCCATTTTCTTTGGAAGGTGGGGCCCGTGATTGGTACTATAGCATTCCACACCAGGCCGTGAACAGCTGGCTCGGCTTGAAGCAACTGTTCCTTGAGAAATATTTCCCTGCCAGCCGAGTATCAGCTCTGAAGAAGGAAATCTCTGGGATCCAACAGAAGGCTGACGAGACCTTAGGTGAGTATTGGGAGCGATTCCAAGGATTGTGCGACGCATGCCCCTACCACGGGTTCACTGAAGTGCAACTCTTGGAACACTTCTACGAAGGTCTCGATTTCATGGATCGAAAGTGGATCGATTCTGCTGCTGGTGGGATTTTGAAGAATAGGAAGACACCTGAAGAAGCCAGGCAATTGATCAGCGAGATGGCGAACCATTCAAAATATGAGATGCGAGCTACCCGGCCTGTCAGAGGAGCATATGAAGTCGTTGTTGAGCACACAACCGATGCAAAAGTGGCAGCTCTCACAAAGCAGATGGGCGAATTAGCAGAAATGGTCAGTGTTTTGGCTAAAGGACAACAATCCCAAGTGGCTGCAGCAAATGTTGCGTGTTCACTTTGTCCTGATGGCATCTTCCATCCACCTGAGCAGTGCCCAATCCTCAGGGAAGATACAACACCAGTTGCAGCAATGTTTTTCGAGAAGACAGGTCAGCCTAACCAGCCAAGATATGATCCTTACAGTAACACCTACAATCCAAGCCGGAAGGATGACCCAGCCTTCAATTGGAGTGACAATCCCAACACTCTTAACCCGCAGCCACAAGTCAAACAATTCCCACAACAACCACAGAGATATGTACCACCCCCACAGGCGGCTCCAACTCATGAGAACCCCATGATGCAGGAATTGATGAGAACGATGCAGACTATGGTAAAGGAAGTTCAGGGAATAAAAGTTGAAATGTCAGAGATGAGGAGTGAGATTCACTCCATAAAGCAATCCCAAGCAGACATTATATCTCATCTCCCCTCTCCGACTTTGTCAAACCCCAAAGCAAATGTGAGTGCTATGTTTTTGAGGTCCGGTACAGTCACCCACTTTGCAGAAGATAAGGAACAAGACTCTGGCAGCAATGCCGGAGGTGAAGACTCTAGTGGCAACGCTAGAGATGAAGACTCTAATGGACAAATTGGAGGAGAAGACAAGGATAGAAGTCCACCTAGACAGGGGAAGGAGAAACCCATTCCCTTGCCCTTCCCTTACAAGGCACCAAACCCTAAGAGTCGCACCCTCACAGAAGATGAGAAGAAAATCTTAAATGTCTTCAAGAAAGTTGAGGTGAATATACCCCTTCTTGATGCCATTCAACAAATTCCAAAGTATGCTAAACTGTTAAAGGAATGGTGTACAAATCGGAAAAAGATGGCAGGGTGTGAACAAGTGTATTATCTCCGGAATGTCTCTGCGATGACCCAATTAATGCCTGAGAAATGCTCTGATCCAGGGGTGTTCGCCATCAATTGTGAGATAGGGACAGCCAGTTTTGAAAATGCCTTGGTTGATCTGGGTGCTGCCATAAACGTCATGCCCCTCTCCGTTTATAACTCCATTAGGCTGGGCCCCTTGCTACCTACTCAACTTGTTATTCAATTGGCCGATCGACGCACGGTTAGACCTGCGGGGGTTGTTGAGGATGTGTTAGTGCGAGTGCAGGGATTAATATTCCCAGCTGACTTTTATGTCCTCCCGATGGAAAATGAAGAAAAATGGGACCACACTTCGCTAATCTTGGGGAGACCTTTCCTCAAGACATCTCGCACAAAAATTGATGTCCATCTTGGTACGCTCTCCATGGAGTTTGGGGGTGAGCGGGCTCTATTCAGTATTTTTGATACCAAGAGTGATCGGAAAAAGAAACGCAAGGTATGTCAAGTGAACATAACCACGGGGGTGGCGTATAACTCCTTATTCTCGCCGACTACTAGATTGAAGGGAGATCCTGGAGCGGGCAAGATAGGGTGGGGAGACTCTATTGTAAACTCTTCTCCTCCCCACTCTAGCTTGGTAGACAAAAATGCTAGTGTTCACGACAATATTGCAGGCTGGAAGAAGGTGACTAGAGCAACACATGAGCCACCATGAACAAACCACTGATCGTCCAACTTAAGGACGTTAAACAAAAGTGCTGGGTGGGAGACAACCCACCGTCTGTGAGTTTTTCTTTCCTTTTCTTTTATTTATTTGTTTTACTTCGTTATTTTTCTTCTTGTTTTATTTGTTTAAAATAGTGGTTTTAACTGTGCAATGATTGTGGAAATTCATGAATAGGGGACGATTTAGACTAGTTGATGATTAATCTGTGCCCTGCAAAATACTTTGTTTGATTATTTATGGCATTGTGTTTGATTGAGCATTTTATAAATCCTGGCATGTTTTAATTAATTGGATGATATTACCTGGTAAGCTTTTGAGCCTTTTATAGGATGACAACACCATATGTCATTCCTTTCTTTGTTGTGTGTACATTCACTAGTGTTCAAGTCTAGAACTTGCCTGATTCTCTACATTGCACTTTTACCTTTGTATATGACATGTGAGATGATTGAGGCATCCCTTGTGTATTTAGCTTACATATCCATATGAGCCTGCCTTGAACATTTGACCCTTGTTAGCCCCTTTGAGCCTTGTAGCCTTCTATTGAATAATTAGCACAATACAAGCTGATAAACCAAGAAAAACCATGATACACCTAGCTTTAGGGCTTAGGAGAATCGTGGTACATTTGTTCATATGTGCTAAGCAATAAGTGTGGGGTTACATGAGGACATGTAACATTCAAAGTAGGGGGAGAGCGACCGCAATTGCTCCTATTGGTTGGAAAATCTATGAAAGTGCCCATGAAAAAAAAATTTATTAAAAAAAAAATTGAGGCAACTAATCTGCAAAACAACCAATTAGGTGCATCGACAGAAACTCTCCCCTAAGCTAATGGGTAGGCGGTGGCAAGATTTCCAAGAAGTGTGAAAAAGTATGAAAAAAAAAAGAAAAAAAAATGAATAAAAGTGTTTGGGAATTTGTCATCAAGCTAATTAGAGAATAAGAGAATCTAGTGGAGATCAAGGTCCTTGCACCGTTGGTTAAGCACATATGCCATGAATTCTACTAAGTCTTAGGCTTTAGCTCACTGGCCATATGATATCCCACCTTGACCTTGGCCCCATTACAACCTTAAAAAGACCTCTTGATGCATGTCATATATATTTGGTGATCCGTGATGCTTAGAAGAAAGTCAAGCCTATGGAGGCGACTCTAGTGTAGTGATTGAGAGAGCATTGGATGAACCTATACACTTTGAGTGACGAGTGACACACACTAACCTGTGAGGCCCAATTGATGTTAACATGCCTTGACTTATTCTTTGCTTATGATTGATATGCCAAGAAAATTAGTTTTAATGCACAGTGATATCATCTATTGTCTAAATGTACTTTTATTTTTGGATTGTCATGCATTTTGCACAGTTGTCTGGTAGCTAGTGAGTCGGCTTAAGTGCCTCCCTGAGTTTCGCGGCTTTGTAGGGGGATGTAAATAGTGTCGCCGCACCAAAAAGATTTTTCTTTATTTGTTTTTTTTTGTTTTATTTTTCATTTATAGTTTGCTTTTGTTCTTAGTTCCTTGCATGAGGACATGCAATTGTTCAAGTGTGGGGTAAACATACAAGACCAATAATATCCAAATACTTTCTAGGATCTAAGTCCGAAATATTACCTAAATTATATTAATAAATATGATTGTATAAAATATTATAAAAAGTGATATTAGTCTAGTGGTTAAGACATTATTGTAATATGGTAATTGTCTTTAGTTCAAATTCAAGTCAAGATAATGTAAGTTTATTATTTTAAAAAAAAAAATCATATGCATATATTTATAAATAGGTCGGCCTGGACTTGACCTATTTTCACAAATCTCATTTTATAAGATATACTAAACGAGACGTGAGTGTTTTTTTAAAATATGAGGAAAGCGAGTATAATTTTGATAAGGAAGTTTTTGTAATTAGCTAAACATTTCTGCTACATGTACACCCATATTTTATACATCATACATACATCTATATTACAATACACTGGGCCCTAAAATAACTGCCTCATCCACTCTTTCTCTCACTCTCACCAACACGCGCGTGAACCCACGTTCCTTATCTTCACTCTCTTCCTCGAAAAATTTCACTATTCGTTGCTCTCCGCTCTCTTCACCCTCTTCGTTCCCTTCGATATCTTCATTGTCTGCGATCTCATGCCCAAGATCTGATATTTGTTAGAGAGGTGAGTGATAGAAGATGTTGCGGCTTGTTATTATCTTTAAATAAGAAAGAAAGAAGTTAAAAAAAAAATCTAAAGCATAATTGACAGGAGGAAGGAAAAGAAAAAAGATATACATGACCTATGCTTGTTAATTTTAAAGTTAGGATTTATTTTTATTTGAGTAAAATCACAGTGATGTAAACAAGTGCTTAATGTTTGTGCATAAAGTCATATAATGTTTGAGCACATGGTCAGATAATGTTTGTGCACCAAAATCTTATATCATATTTTGCAGAAATACTTAACTATACATTGAGTAATATGCATATATGTAAAGTTTATGCATTAGAATGTATAAAAGTGAGTGTACATATGTATGTGGACTAATTTTTATAAAGTTTGTCTACTAAAAATGTATAAAAGATAGTGAACTTATTTATGTTTAAGTAAAATCACAGTGTTGTAAACAAGTGCTTAATGTTTGCACATACGCCCATTTAATGTTTGCACTTATGCCCATTTAAAGTTTGCACAATTCTACAATACATCAAATTCTGCATTTTTATGCATTTGTGACAAACACATAATGCTTATATCACGCCATCTAATGTTTATTCATGGCAATATGTAAAAAAATGTGTCAAAATATTTATAATATTTATGCATTAATTGTTGAAAGGTTGAGAATATGCCAAAATGAACATCCTCTTCCTCAACAAAGACAAAACCTGTGACATGTGGATAATATTTGCACATACGCCCATTTAATGTTTGCATTTATGCCCATTTAAATTTTGCACATTCAATTTTCTGTCATATGCATGTTAGTGATGAATGAGCATTAGAACGTATAAAACTTTAGTACATTGGAATTTCACAGAGACGTCAAAAAACAAAACTCTCCATGGAAATCAAAGCAAAAAAATATGAAAACGATGATGATGATAAACATAATAAAAAATTGAAGGACGATGATGAGATGATAATCAAAGAAAGGATGATGATAATGATAATTAAAGAAAGGATGATGATAATGATAATCAAATAATGAATAACGATGATAGGAGGATGAGAGGATGAGAGAATGACAGAGGATGACGATGATGACGGCGACAAACATAATAGGACAAGGATGAGAGGTTGAAGACGATGAGTGAAAATGATGACAAGAACGAGTACGGGATTGGGGCGCGCGCGTTATGTATAATTATACGTTGTACGTATAATTATCATTAATTGTGTATAAAACCGTATAAAAGAGTGATGTATGTACAGGTGTAAGGTTTATGGATGTACATGAAGCATTTTTATTAGCTAAAATATAGTTTAATGGTGCAAAATAGGAATGTGTGTGCAATTGCTTTAGCTTTAGAACTTGGAAAAAGAAAACTCTTCCCTTCCTTGATTAAACTTACATTTTTGTGTGAATGATTTAAATTTTAAAAGGTTAGCAAAAAAAAAAAAAATGTATACCTTAACTCCACTCATAGCATACATGTATGTCTCTTGGTCGAAAGAAATTATTGGTTTTTTTTCCCTCTTTTTTATATAACTTCGCTGAAATGCTTGATCATGACTAAAGTTAAAAGATAGGGAGAAATAAATAAAGATTATATACAATAGGAGATTATAGTATACATGTTTTTGACAAAATTAAGAATTAGTTTTTTTGTTGTCTAAGAGGTTTTCGTCGTTAATAGCAATTAATCCCTCTTTAACAAATTCCTGATAAAATGTTTAAAACACTCAATCATCTATAAATTATTCTAAGTTTTATTGGTATAAAATTAGGAATGCATGACACCAGTAATTAGATCAATACAGATTTTTATATGATTAGTCACAATCTATAGTGCTCGAACCTTGGATAATGCTCAATTTCCTAATTTTTTTTCCGGTCAAATTATATAATATAATTGATATTCGTTGAACATTGTCATCTAATTAAATATTATTAAAATAAAGATAATTCATCTATATAAAATGATTTGATTAAATAATAGTTCTAAATTATATTTATATATAGTAGTTTTTTCCAGGGATAGTTGCAAAAAGAAATAGTTTTTTAGTACGAGAAGTTGATAACACGACGGTTTCAATCTTTGCTTCTTTGGTATTCAGTTGGCCCTAGACCTAGACTAACCCCATAGAGCCTGTATTTCCCTATTATATTTTTTTTTTTGCAAAAAGATATTAATTAACTAATGGATCATAGGCAACCATGGTTCGTAGTAACTCCTATCCGATTCATTGGTGGGAACCCATCAACGGCCCAACAAAAGTGCAGCCGAATCCACCTTTGCAACGGTGGACCCCACTCTCTGTTACAAAGCCCTCGTTTCAAAAGTTCGCTGATTTAACCGCCAGTCTCAGTTGGGCCCAAACTCTATTAAATACGCCTCTTCTCTCCTTCCCCAAAATCCCCATCCTTCATTCCTCTTCTCCTTCACTTTTCCAACATTCCTCTCGTAGATCGATCTGCAGCCAGCAGCCAGCAGCCAGCAGCCAGCAGCCAGGTAAGATCTCATTACTTCTCTCTTTTCTTTTTTTCCCCCTTCTCTTTTCTTCTTTTTTCCTCCACAAGCCTTCTTGTTGGTTGTATACAAATTATTCATTCTGTTTTGTCTTTTCGAAACCCAAAAAGATATGAAATCCAGAGGTATGAAACCCAAAGGCACCGTGGATCAATTTCAATACAATCTGAGAAGGCCACAGCGTCGTCTGTGCTGCAATCGGAATGCAGTACCTCTTTACACTCTTCTCGGTGAAGAGGGAAAAAAGTGAGTACGCACGTGAGGTTTTCATTTTTTTACTTGATGATGATTTATTACAATGTATTAATCTGTTCTTAATACCTTCGTTTGTATTAATCTGTTCTTAATACCTTCGTTTTCCTTATGTACAATCTGCGTTGGACGACTTCAACAAAAGGCACACAGAGGTAAATTAACTTCTTGAACTTATTCTATTGATTTCCTTCGGCGATATTACTTCTATGTTTAAAAAATGTTTCTTTGTTATTTTTTCTTTCTTTCAGGGAGTCCAATACACATTGTCTAGAATGGTTTGGTCCTCAATCCTCATCAATCCCTCTAAGTGAAGGTGCTGACCATATGTTGGAAAACTTGCCGAACTCCCACTTTTTTTTGCCAGAGTGCATGTACTGGGTGGTGATAAGTATCATGTATCTGACTGTGAGCTTTGTTTAGACCCTCTGGTATCTGGTATGTTCACTGAATTTTTGTATATTTTTGCCGCTCAATGACTTTGTTGTTACGACCATAAATTTCCGCTGAATGACTATCGCTTTTTGGACTGTGTTGCAGTGTGGACTTTTAAGGGCTGTCGGATTTGTGATCCTAAGAATAAAGATTTTTTCAATCCAAGACGGTTTCAACTATCAGGGATCAGAGAGTAATATTCAGCAGTTCTAACTTCCTAAATTGCAATTCTTGCTTTTACTAACTGAAGTGTGATGCTTGTGAATGGTGTCCTGTTTACATAATGTTGTTATCTACACTACCCAGAAGCATATTCTGTTTATCTGCACCATGCTCTTAAACTCTCGAGTCAACTAGTAAACTCTTACGAGTTTACGATTTTACTACATAAAACAAGTTAACATTTATGTAAATTTTTTTTTGGTAAACTCCTACTATAAGCTTTTAAATCTGTTTGTTTTGATACATAACCACTTATTTTTGTGGACGCAGAGCGATTGAATTGTTAGGTCTAAAATTTTAAGTTTTTTTTTTAATGCATGGATCTATTTGAAAAATAATTTTGACTAAAGTAGTAAAAAAAAATTATGAGGAATAAAATTGACTGATTTTAAAAATAGCATGGACTAACTTGACTGAAAAAATTTAAGAGAGATGAAATTATTCAAGGTGAAAAACAATAGGGACTAAATTGGGAGGTTTTGTCTTTTTTAAAAGAAAACAGAATTCTTTATGTAGTTGGGCCATAACTTTTTAACTATAGATCAATTTGCATGCAACCAATGAATCAATGTCTTTTGCTTTACCGGCATCATATATCCATAATGTGTATTTCTCCTCGATTAGATCTTTCTCAAATGAGTTCATCCAATTTTTATTGTTGTTGATGTTTTTGTTGACATTGATACTTTGATAATAAGCATTTTTTTCCTCTTCTTTTTACCAGAAGTTGTCTGTCTTCCTGTTGGGCCCACTTTAGATGTAAAACTTTTGCTGCGGCCTGACTTCCATGTTGCGATCAGGCTGGCTTCGCTCAGATGATTACATCGGAGAGGATTGGTATGCCATCAGTTGGTTCTTCAAATTTTTTCAGCATTGAGTTTGATTGATATGCCACTTATAGAGTTAGAAATTCTATTAATAACTCGTGGGTTTCTAACTTTCCAAGTTCAGATGAGCTATGTAACAAGTTTTTTTCCTCCTTGTAAACCAGTGATTTATATGATGTGTTTGTTTTGATTTATGTTCATTATCAGGGCTGAATATCTTGTTTATTTGCAAATTCCGTGGGTTACTATTGGCCATTTTGATGACGAATCCAGTGAGGTACAGAGTGCCCAATTTCCTTTTGGTGTATATTTTAAATCTTTCATGTATGTTGGTGGTGTAAAAAGTTCTGCACTTTTTACTGCCAAAAAAGTGCAGAACTCTTTTGTGCAACGTATGTTGGTGTATATTTTAAATCTTTCATGTATGTTGGTTGTGTAAGTACTTTTGAGTTTGGTCCATTAGAAATTGTTGTGTCTATAGTCCCTTGTCCTTGTGGGGTTTCCCATTGCATTTTCAAGATTGGTTGATAGTTACATATAAGTCAATTCTTATTAAATTACCGCATTAACTGCAGGTTCTGTGAACGGAGGAAACTACAAAGAATTTGCTGCACAACCAGATGTTGATGGACTTTTGGTTGGCGATGCTTCCTTCACCTTCAAGGTAATGATCCCACATTATTTTGGTTGTGGTTGGTTTCTTGCTTTGCATTTATGTAACCAACTTCTTTTTTTTTTTTGTACTTGTGTTATTAGGGGGCTGAGTTCATTGACATCATCAACTCTGCCACTGAAGATTCTGAAGAACTGAAATTCGTAGTGAGGAACTGATATGCTGACTTTCAAGCTGCTTTGGAAATGCTATTTGAGTTTTGTTTCTGTGCTTTTTTGTGGCCCAAATGAACATACTTATTTTCCTTACATTTTAATATAATAATTGATTGATGTGTGAAGTCATAAATACAAAAGAAAACATTTTTCTTATCCAATGTATGACTACAAAAAACAACTGATCGGAACAAATCCACCTCCACCTTCTCCTGAGCCAATAGCACCCCCACCACCCAGTCAACCGCAAGACCAAGCTATTGACAGTGATCTGCCCCCTCCCCCAGACCTTGCCGATGTGGTTAGGACCCAGCCAGAGAAGATCACACGGTAGAAACTGGCTCTACTACAACTAGCGCAGGCAGAAGAGGAGAGGAAAAAGCAAAGAGAAATTTGCGTTGCGGCTGAGAAAGCCAAGAAAGACGCAGAACGGAAATAAAAGCAAGTCATACAAGAGGCCCGCGAGAGGGAGCACCACATCGACGGTCTTAACTGCGGTGATGGCCTCATTGACAAATGAAGAAGCACAAGAATCCGTGTACGAGGTTTCCACGGAGGTAAACACCCACACTGTTGAAAAAGCATGCACAGGGGTGAGGAAGGCGAAAAGGATGGACAACCATCCTTTCGCAGATGAAATTCTCAATAGAATGTCATCACACGGATTCCGTCCTCCCACGGAAATGGAACCGTATGATGGGACCACAGACCCTCAACATCACTTGGATGCTTTTGGTCACAAGATGGTCTTGGATGGAGCCTCGGACATCATCCAGTGCAAATCTTTCTCAGTAACTCTGAGGAAAGGAGCTTTAGTTTGGTTCAATGCACTATCGCCCAAGTGCATCCAATCCTTCGACGATCTAGCGGAACGTTTCCTGGTTAATTTTACCACGAGGAGGACAAAACCAAAGACAACAGTAAGCCTCTTAGGTGTGATACAAAGAGGAAACGAATCTCTTCGCCAATACCTGGACTGCTTCTATGAAGAATGTGCCCAAGTAGAAGATTTGCAACCACAAGCAATACTAATGGGCCTCACTAATGGGCTCAAAAAAGGTAGCCTGTTTGCAAAGAATTTGTCTAAAAGACCTCCACGGAGTTTAATAGAGATACAAGAGTGGGCTGAAGAGTATTTATACCAAGAAGAAGGTATGCAAGTCATAAAAAGTGAACCTACCTAAGATAGAGCTCGAGATGGAAGAGAAGGTCCAAGGAGAAAATTCAACCAGGCAATGCGCATTGATCGCCCACGTAACGATTGTCCATGGATCGTGAAAGAGGGAAGATATATGAACTACACCCCTCTAACCGTATCCCTCGCCCAATTATACAGGGAGATTCAGTATAAAGATGGTTTCCCAAAGCCTAAACCAATCTGGTTGCAGCCAGGGACAGACACCACTTTATTCTGTGCTTTCCACGATTCGTACGGTCATAACATTGAGGACTGTGTAGATTTGAAAGATGAAGTAGAAACCTGGGTACACGAAGGCAGGTTGGAAAGATATATGATACAAGAGAAAAAAAAGAAAGATGGAGACCAGAGACGCAGAAAAGAGAACATATCCCAAAGACAACCGCAGGAGAGAAGATTATCTCGAAGACCGAAGGGATAGAGAATACAAAAAGAACGGAGACCACCAGGATAATCAACACTATAGCAGGTGGCTTTGCAGGAAGGGGTCCACCAGATCAGTCAAAAAAAGATATCTCTAAGAGGTGTTGCATTTAGAGAAGGAAACAGGACACAAACTCTGTGGAACCAGAAATTTCCTTGATATCACCTTTACCAGGGAAGATTTTGCCCATACCACTCAAATGCACGACGATTCGATGGTGATCTCCGCAATGCTGGTAAATGCTAAGGTCAGACGAGTATTGTTAGACCAAAGAAGCTCAGCAGATATCATTTTTAGAAACTGTTGTAACCAACTTGGCTTGAAAAATTCAGACCTAGAACATTATCCAGAGGATCTCGTGAGTTTCTCCGAGGAGACAGTTACCCTAAATGGATATGTTTCCTTATATTTGACATTGGGGCGCAAGCCAACAACGAGGATAGAAATGGTGAAATTTTTTGTGGTTGATAAGCCTTCAGCTTACAACATCATCCTGGGACGACCCACGTTGAACATGATTAATGTTGTCATATCCACCGCTGACCTCACAATGAAATTTTTGAAAGCGGATAATGAAGTAACCACTGTTCGCGAAGACCAAGTGACTGTCAAAAGATGTTACAACACCAGTCTCCAGATACAGAGCTGACAGAATGGCCACGAAATTGTTCGTGGAATAACAACCCACCTCGGTCATTACATGTGATGATGACAGAGATTTTTTCTGCTAATCCTCCTCAATGGGAGAGACTAGAGCCCGAGAGAAAGTTACAACCTGTTCAGATAGGTGCTGACTCTGAACATGTGACCTTCATTAACAAATCTCTTCCCAAGAAGCAAAGGAATAAGTCATCACCACTTTTCGGCAGTGCGGACCTATTCGCATAGACTGCATCTGATATGCCTAGGATTGACCCTGTACTCATGGTACACAGGCTAGCCATCATACCTGGCACTAAACTAGTAAAGCAAAAAAGGAGGAAAATGAGCACTGAAAAAGCCCTAGAAGTGTAGAAACAAGTGCAAGCATTAAAGGAAATAGGATTCATAGAGGAAATAATCTACCTTACATGGTTGTCCAACGTAGTCATGATACCCAAGCCTGGAGGAAAATGGAGGATGTGTGTAGATTACACAAACCTCAATAAAGCGTGTCCTAAGGATCCATATCCTCTCCCAAACATCGACCTCTTTGTGGATTTAGCCTTCGGATTCAAATTTTTGACATTTTTGAATGCCTATGCTGGGTACAATCAGATCCCCATGCATGGCACCGATGCGAAAAAGACAACATTTATAACGCCCATGGGTAATTACTTCTACAAAATAATGCTATTTGGGTTAAAAAAAATGCAGGAGCTACTTACCAGCAGATGATAGACAAAATATTTGCCGACCTGACCTGTAATCTGATTGAAGTCTATATGGACGATATGATAGTAAAGTCGTCCGTGGAAGATAATATAACCTCTGACCTGGATACAATCTTCTGCACCCTCCATAATCTCATATTAAACCCAGCCAAGTGTGCCTTCGTGATAGAAAAGGGAAAATTCGTGAGTTTGATGATAACCTAATGGGGAATTGAGATAAACCCTACGAAATGTGAAGCTATCATGAATATGAGACCCCTTCAATGACCAAAGAAGTCCAGGGCCTAACTAGAAGGATAGCTTCGCTGAATAGATTCATGTTAGCCTCCGCGGAGAAAGATCTACCCTTCTTCAAACTCATGAAGAAGATGAATTCTTTTGAGAGGACGAAAAATGCGAACAAGCTTTCAACTAATTCAAAGCATATCTATCGCAACCTCCTATCCTGACAAAACCAGAAAGGACGAGAATTTATTGTTATATCCCTCCGCATCCGAAGAGACGGTGGCATCTGCACTGATGAAAGAGAAAGGGCAAATTTAGTTCACCGTGTACTTTACCAGTAAAGTTTTACACGGAGCAGAGCTGAAATACCAAAAGCTAGAAAAACTAGTCTTCGCTCTACTCAACTCCGCAAGAAGATTAAGACCATACTTCTAATCTCATCCTATCGTGGTCAAAACAAATCAACCAATTAAGCAAGTGCTCCACAAGCCCGATCTGGCAGGACGAATGCTAACCTAGTCAGTGGAACTCTGAGTTCAATATTCAATATGAGTCGTGGATTGCAATCAAGGCACAAGCCATGGCCGACTTTATCGCAAAGTTCACGAGAAAAAACGCATCCATAGAAACAAATAATGGACGCTATATGTTGATAGAGCGTCAAGTGTCAGCAGAAGTGGAACGGGAGTATTACTGGATGGCCCCAATGGCTTGCAACTTGAGATGGCCGTCAAATTTGAGTTCACAACCTCTATTAACCAAGCGGAGTATGAGGCATTAGTTGTAGGTCTTAACATGGCCAAAGATGTCAGAGCAAGAAACTTGATGGTATGCAGTGACTCTCAGTTCGTGATCGCATAAATAAGAGGTGAATATCAAGCGAAAGACATCCACTTACAGCAATACCTAGGCCTGGTGACGAAGATGCTATCCTCTTTCGAAAACTATGATATCAGGCATGTCCCGCGAAAAGAAAATGAGCGAGCAGACACCCTGTTCAAGCTAGCAAGCACCCATCCAGGCGGTAACAATAAGACACTTATACAAAAAACACTGCGTCACCCCTCGATCACAACCGGGGTCAATCAGATTGAACACAAGTAAGTTCACCGGAATGCTGGACCACACCAATTGTGATTATCTACAAAGAAAACTTAGATTCGACCAAGGATGAAATAAGACTCAGAAGAGAAACAGCTAGGTACACCCTAGTAGGCGGACAACTTTACAGGAGATCGGTGTCCCAACCCCTTCTCAAGTGTGTGGAATCAAGAAGAGTACCATATGTTTTAGAAGAGGCACACGAAGGATCGTGTGGTCACCACATGGGAAGAAAGGCCCTAGCCTTGAAAATACTCTGTGCAGAGCTGTACTGGCCTACCCTCCAAAAAGACTCCGCGAAGTATGTGAAGAAGTGCCGAAAATGTCAAGAGCACACCCACTTCATGTAGCTCCTCCCGCGGAATTAACAAGTATGTCGGCTTCATGGCCATTCTAAAAATGGGAAATCGACATACTTGGCCCCTTTTCGCAGACCGCAGGCCAAAGAAAGTTCCTCATAGTGGCGGTCGATTACTTGACAAAGTGGGTAGCAAAACCCCGGACAACAGTCACTTCCGTCCAGTGTAAAAGATTTGTGTGGAATAACATCCTCACAAGGTTTGGCATCCCAGAGACACTAGTTTCTGACAATGGGACTCAGTTCATGAACAAGAAATTCATGACATTTTTACAAGAGTTTAAAATAAAACATTGATTCTCCTCTGTGGAACACCTTCAGACCAACGGCCGAAGCCGCCAACAAGGTCATATTGAAAGGACTGAAGAAAAGACTACACCAAACGAAAGGTCTGTGTGCGGACGAATTGGGAAGTGTTTTATGGGCTTATTGAACTACCCTTAGTCAACAATGTCACACTCCCCTTTTCGACTAGCATACGGAAGTGAAGTCGTTATACTAGTAGAAATTGGAGAAACAAGTCCCAAAATACAGCTATTCTCTCCAGAGACCAACAACCAAACCAGAGTCAAAGAGATAGACCTGGTCGAAGAATGCAGAAACGAAGCCCACATACAAGAAGAAGTTATTAAAAGGTAAGTAACATGGAGATATAACTCCTTTGTAATTCTGTGGAAGTTTACTCCAGGAGACACCGCCATACGAAGGGGGGCTATTGGCTCAAGAGAAGGTGGAGGTGGTTGGGAAGGTGGAGCATGGGCCCCTACGGATATTGATTCGCAAGTTTCCCTAGGAGTTGCGACACGATAGGTTTTTCTGGTGAGCTTGGGTGGCATAGTGGCAGAGATTCTTCAGGGTCCAAAAAAGATGTGGGATACTGTAAAAAGAGAGTTCCCACAGATGGCACCAATGTACCGAGGGGGCGATTCCTCAATACAATTTGGATCCTGGAGCTTTTCTGTGGGTTCGGGATCACCGGGGTGGGTACCTGCAAGGACTCCGACGCTCAAGTCAGTAAAGACTCAAAGCAATAGGGAAATCCAGGGGAAATGGATTCTGGGCGTACCTAGTGTGCTTCTTAGGTTTAAATACCTGAGTAGGGACCATGAATTCTGCTATTCAGGGGATCTTTCCGTTGAGTTGGCCTCCGAGGATCACAGAGTGTTGCTCGTCGGAGGGATGATATCACGGGCCGAGAATTTCTCTGATAGTCGAGGGGTTATTAACTCCGGCCAAGTTGATCCACAGACCTTCGAGTTTGGGTTTCAGGATGAGCCTTTATGGCCCAGTCCTTAACACGTGGAAATACACTCAAAAAGAAAAATAACACAACTCAGAACATAAATTTTCCGCCCAAAAATGACAATTACTTTGGTCTAGAGGGTAAGCATCGTAAATTATCCAGCATATGTTATATTATTTCCCCGCGTGTGCTGTAGAAATTCTCATATATAATTAAAATCAATAGTCCTTTGGTGATGATACGATGACTTTTGGTCTCCCTTCTGCAGTTCATTTTTTACCAAAAACATAGAAGGTCCCTGAAATTCTTCTAAAGACAAAAGGAATTATAAATTAAAACCTACATAACGTCCTGTAACAACATAATCTTAAATGTCACAGGCTGAAAAGAGGCAGCAATGGTAAAAGTAAGACCACGTTAGAGGAAAATTAATAGTGATTTTGGGCATGTTAATTTAAATTAAACAGATTATGAGAGATAGATACAATACAAATACTTTATGAGGTGATATTTTTTTTAAAAAAAAAATTGTAGATTCAATTTTAGTATTTGTATCTCTGTCTTCTAACATAAAATTGACTCATAAAACCCTATTTATTACTCATGGCATTAAATCTTTGTAAATGTATGCCCATGAATATTGAATCTTTGTAAATGTATGCCCATTAATTCTTGTCCTTCCAGGTTTCATTTATGTTTCTCTCTAAATCAAAAATTTTATGTCTCCTCTCTCTTAACTTTAGTAAGGTGCAGAAAATACACAAATTTTTATTCTCGTGTCTTGGTTTCTCTGTCATATTATTGGTACCAAACGCAGCTTAAAGGCCTATATTTATACTTATGAATGTATGCTCATTTTCATACTTATTATGTTGTGTCTATGTGTTATTATTACGTACTAGTGAATGAATCAAAGAATAATTAAGCATAAAACTTTTTATAACAAACATTCGCTTTTCTAAATGTTGGCATTGGTCTTCGTAGGTGTCAACTATTTTAAAGTGATGACGGTCGGATTGAGCTCAAATTCTTATAAAGAAAGCATACCATTTGCGGTACGTTGAGGGTGGTTGCTCCTGTTATTTATAATATCCCCCAAGTTATTATTAACATGCACCCCTCAACTTATTAATCTAAATTAGTATTAGTTCTGTTTTCTAAAGTTAATCCCTCTTAATATTTTAGATTTATTGATAATTATATTAAGACATAATTGTGTTTAGAGCATTAAATTTTTAATGAATCTAAAAGAAAGAAAAAAGGACTAACATTATATAAAGGTGAGAGTAAATTACAGCAATCAATAAGGGAGACATGATCTTTTTTATTCAATTAGATAAACATTTATATATGCATTAAAACAATTATATTTAAGTTATACCTAACCTGACTGAACTCCTCCCCTATACAAGAGTAGACATAATCCATAGCCGACGTGACAGTACAGTTAGGCGCAGAGTGAGGCTGCAGAAGGAGCAGGACCACAGGGAACTCCAGGAGCCACTCCAAACCAAAATCGCCAGCAGTTACACTATAACCATTGGAATATATGTATGTAAGGAATAAATAGGAATAATAGCACTACCACGAGATATTAGGGGTTATTGGATATTGGATAGAACTAAAAGTTCAATCAAAACATCCCATTCATATTCATATACGCCAAAATTACAATAAAAAAAAATCGAAAGGTCCACCAAATTGCGATGCGACTGCCACAAATAAAACCAACGCAAGGTACCTTCTGACTCAACCTAACCCTACGCCTTATTCTCCATTGCGCTCCTTTCTCTGACTCGATACGATTTAAATTCGATTCCCTTTCTCTCAGCAGAATTTTGGAATTTTCGCGAATCGCTTAACAAAGATGGCGGAATCGGTGGAGCTTCCGAGTCGGTTGGCGATCCTTCCTTTCAGGAACAAGGTCCTATTGCCTGGCGCCATCATCAGAATCCGTTGCACTTCTCCCAGCAGGTACCTATTCCTCTTCCTCTTCCTCACGCTTTGTTTGGTGAGAAAAAATTCTGTATCGATCGATTTCAACTTTCCGAACTCAAATACTGTTTTATGATGTGATTTTTGTACGACGCAGTTTGTTTCGTTTGGTAGTTTATGATAATAATAACATTAAGTATTGTCTTATGGCATGGAACCTGTGAATTTGATGGTGGAGTCACTTGCGTCTGGCTTCAGTTATTACTTGTTAGGGAAATGATTTATAGTCCTAACAAATCCTCCCCATGCATCTTCCTAACTACTAAATGAAGTAAGAATTGCTTCTACTCTTTACTTCATTTAGTAGTTAAGAGGATGCTTGGAGGGATTTTTTAGGAATATGTATCATTACTCATTAAAATCAGCAATAGTGGAGCATAAGTTGACCTAAAACAGAACTGAATCGAAATGATGCCTTTCTTTGATGTGGAGACTGCATTGTAGTTGGACTCACTCTGCAATTATATTGACCTGTGTGTGCCTATGTAGTTTAAAAATGCATGTGGCTGTCTCCTTGATTAATGCAGTGTGAAGTTGGTGGAACAAGAACTTTGGCAGCGAGAGGAGAAGGGGATGATTGGCATCTTGCCAGTGCGTGATGCTGCTGAAGTTAAGCCAGTGGGTCCCACTATATCTCAAGGTGATAGACTAATTAGTAGTGTTCTTTAGAGCAACAAATGAAAGAAAAGCATATATTCATTCCTTTTTGTCCCTTTCCTTTGATTCTCTAGACCAAGGCACAAAACTCCAAGGCAGTTCATCAGATTCTCATAAACTTGATACAAAAAATCAGAACGATGTTGTTCATTGGCATAGCAGGTATAGCTCAACTAAGCATCTTTGGTATCACCTTAAGAATCTTGGATCAAGTAACTTGATAGCATGTACATTTAGACCATCTGCATACAGTTGTATCAGTAAAAGATTTTTTTTCCCTTATGTATTTTGACTAAGTTTGCTGTCTGTTTTCTGCTAACTTGATGGTTCCACTTTTATATTTCTGATATAATTTTTTATGTTACAACTTTACTCAATTCTTTAACGCTATGGAGTAAGTTATCTCATGGATTTTTGTGAAATAAAGTCTTCAAATTGAGGTGGATTTTAATAGACCTTCAATTCCAGAGGGGTAGCTGCTCGAGCATTACACTTATCGAGGGGAGTGGAGAAACCAAGTGGTAGGGTCACGTATATGGTTGTTCTTGAAGGTTTGTGCAGATTTAGTGTCCAGGAATTAAGCACAAGAGGAACATACCATACTGCAAGGATCTCTTCCCTTGAGATGACTAAGACTGGTACCGTTCTCTCTCTCTCTCTCTCTCTCTCTCTCTCTCTCTCACACACACACACACACACACACATATTTTACATTAGCTCTTATATAGGAAATGTATATTTTATGCTCAGGAGAGTATTACTTCCAAACTTGTTTTATTCTTCTGCTCTTCTTGTTTTCATTTTAAGAAACGTCAAATTTTATCATTGTGATGTATGAGAGAGAAATAGGGAATTTCAACATTTTTTGCTTATGGTATTACCTTGATGAGGTTTTGATTCATTATCTTTGAAGATCCTGAGTTTCTTCCATTTTTCTAATGTAGAGATGGAACAGGTGGAGCATGACCCTGATTTCATAATGTTGTCTCGCCAATTTAAAGCGACTGCCATGGAGCTTATTTCTGTTTTGGAGCAGGTAAAAGTTTGTGACTCCAATACCTCTTCAACTAACAACATTGATTGAAAACATGGAAAAAGTGTCTGAGCATTGATCATTAAAAGCCTCTAGCATTCTGGTACAGTTGGTTGAAGAATGTCATTAAGTATTTCTTGATAGCTTGTACATAGTTTGACTGGTTAGTTAGTCGTTATGGACTATTGTATCATAGGCATAACTATGCACTCTAATTCTTGATGATATTTTGGGCCTGACACACTTCCAGTGGTATTAGCTTTAGTATCTTATATTTTATGCTTTTTTATAGAAGCAAAAAACTGGTGGAAGGACGAAGGTTCTTTTGGAGACTGTTCCAGTTCACAAGTTGGCAGATATATTTGTTGCTAGCTTTGAGATAAGTTTTGAAGAACAGCTATCTATGTTGGATTCAGTTGATCCTAAACTGAGGCTTTCAAAAGCAACTGAGTTGGTTGATAGGCACTTACAGGTAAGTAGTAGGGTTAATGATGCTTCATATGGATTTGATTTCCTATTATTTGTCTCTGATTCTGCTTTTGCTCGCTGCCAACAGTCCATACGTGTAGCAGAGAAAATTACACAAAAGGTTGAAGGGCAATTGTCAAAATCTCAAAAAGAATTTCTTTTGCGCCAGCAGGTTAGCTTTCTCCACCATATTTTTGATATATACTTAAACTGTGAATGCTAGGTTATAGTGGAAATATTTATAAAGATTTATACCTAACTAAAATTAAATTAAATGTTCCAAGAATGACGATGATTTCAGCTGGGAAATCCCTCTGATTGATTCCCTTAGCCCATTTCAGGCATTAACTCCTCCAATACTCAGAACCTATTCATATTTAGGGTTTTATGTCAGTATTCAGGTAGCAGCTTTCAATGAGAAACAGTTACTCATGGAAAAATTTATGCCTATACTTATATCGTTGTTTGGATGTAAGTTAGTTTTATGCAGTCAGTTTGCCTTAGTTGCTTAAAATGGTCATTGTTGTACCTTCTGAAGTTTCTGAAAGAATGGATTATGGGTTTAGCAGCATAACATCGAAATATTTTTTGCCTTTAATTCACCAGTTGTAGTTAGAGTTAGAGATGGCACTTATGATAGTTTTGTCCAAGAGAGGGAAAATAGGTCAAGGGTGCGTTTGCTTTCCTTTATGACAGTAATATGATGCAAATGTGATATATTATGCCAAGGATTTCAGAAGTCTTGGCTCTTGACTGTTCTGGCTGTTTGTGCGTATTGTCTTGTTTGGGCTGTATCTAATTGAACTGTTCTTGTATGTTTTTGTGTGTAAAATGTATTTTAGATGAGGGCTATAAAAGAGGAACTTGGTGACAATGATGATGATGAGGATGACCTGGCAGCACTGGAAAGAAAGATGCAAAGTGCAGAAATGCCACAGAATATCTGGAAGCATGCTCACAGAGAGTTGAGGTACTTGTGGTTGGAAACTTAGTTGCACTATGCCTAATTTTTGAGATAATTTCTTGCTGTTAATTTCAATAATGAAAAAATATGGTACTACTATGGTTCAAGTATTCTAGAATTTGATTGGGAAAGTCAGTTGATTACACCGTGATGTTATCTCTCAGGAGACTTAAAAAAATGCAACCTCAGCAACCTGGGTATAACAGTTCACGGGCCTACCTGGAACTTCTTGCTGATCTTCCATGGCAAAAGGCCAGCAAAGAGCCTGAGCTAGACTTGAGAGCAGCACTGGAACGCCTGGACAGAGATCACTTTGGTTTAGTGAAGGCCAAGCAACGGATAATTGAATACCTGGCTGTTCGCAAGGTTGTCAGATGGCAATGCTCTCTTATTATGACTGTGTGTAAGTACCTGGTACTCTGTGCAATCTAATGTGTATCTGATTTAAGTGTTTCTATCTATTGCAGCTTAAACCAGATGCAAGGGGCCCAGTATTGTGCTTTGTTGGACCACCAGGTGTTGGGAAAACATCATTGGCATCTTCTATTGCTGCCGCTTTGGGTAGAAAATTTGTGCGCATATCCCTTGGTGGAGTCAAGGATGAGGCTGATATTAGAGGACATAGGAGAACATACATTGGAAGCATGCCTGGGAGGCTTATAGATGGACTGAAGGTTCGCAATTCAACTTGAATATTGGACATAGTATCTGATTCATATGATATTTGCAGTGCTTGGAGGAAGTTAGTGATGGTTGTAGGTTTTATGATACATGGAATGCCTGCATTTTCTAGTTATATGCTTTTTGCCTTTTGGTTTTGTCCCAGTAATAGAGATAACAGTTAGTAAATGGCATGGAGACAACCTCTAGGTTCTAAATGTTTGTGCAGTATAGTAACAGGGAGTTAAATACAGAACTCTGACGTGTATTTTGTGTCCTTGCATGAAAGTTCTATAATCGTAGTTATGAAAAAGAAAAAAGAAGATACAGATGAAGTAGTCATTATCTCATTGATTAACGTATGATAATGCTTAGTAAATTGCAAGTATCTTAAAGGAGCTGGCATACTTTTTTTTTTTTTCTCTTTCTGTACATATTGTAACACATACTTGAAGTCTGCAAGTATGTGCAGTTTGATTAGACCAAACTAGAAAAAATTCATAGAACTTTTTTGTTACTTTGTTTTTCTTGGGGCTTATTTATACTGATAGATGCTTTTAACCTCTGCCTTTTAGAGAGTAGCTGTTTGCAATCCTGTCATGTTGCTCGATGAAATTGACAAGACAGGTTCTGATGTTCGTGGGGATCCAGCTTCAGCATTGCTAGAGGTTCTTGATCCAGAGCAAAATAAAACATTCAATGATCAGTATCCTATACTCTTCTTTATATCTTCCCTCATCTTAGTAAGTTTTTACAATTTATGAAGAAATCTTTCTCTGATGAACAATCATTTCAGAGTTTTCTTCCTCTTCCTCGATATAAAAATGAAGTATAGGAATAGGTATCTATTTCCAAGATTGGTCACACCTGTTTTTTGCATTTTTTACTAGCAGGCTTTTAGCTCACATGTGGATTAGCTTAGTGTAAATGTGTGTAATTTTGATCTAAAAGTTCATCTTTCTGGGAACATATTTTGGTGTAAATTCCACACGTCTTTTCCCATTTCAATGGGAAACTGAACTTACTTAGATCATTTTTAAGGATATGTCAGTGCTAATATTAGTTAACATTTTTAATATGGGAACCGTGTTATTGTTTCACTAGAACTAGTTCATCTGCGTCGTTAACATTATTTCTTCTATTGCAAATTGCAAATAAATAGGTAATCCAAAGTTATTCCTTAAGTTAGCTAGCTATTTGAATGTTCCATTTGATCTATCCGAGGTCATTTTTGTGGCTACAGCAAATAGGGCGCAACCCATTCCTCCACCACTCCTTGACAGGATGGAGGTCATTGAGCTTCCTGGATATACACCTGAAGAAAAGCTCAAAATAGCCATGTGGCATTTGATTCCTAGAGTTCTGGAGCAGCATGGGTTGAGCTCTGAGTTTATTCAGATTCCAGAGGTACAGCTTTTGAAAGAGTTCTTGAAAACAGTTCAGAGAAAGTTCTTATTCAGTCAAGTTGCAAATAGTTTGTGTCATATTGATTATATTAAAATAAAGAACAGAATAAATGTTCTGTTACGCTTGTTTCAAAGAAAAGGAACATAGGAAAAGTATGACATATTACTAATTTTTCACCTCGGTGTAAATGGTAATACCATGTTAGAAATTCAATATTGTAGTCATCCATTCTAGCACATCTCCTTTTTGAGTCGGCATAATCTTGGAAAAATAGTGGTTTCTATGTTTTCCAATTTGTTAGTACATTTTTTTTAATTGAGCATTAGAAGTCTCTTGTTAGTAGTCCCTAAGGACATTGTCTATCATACTAAATGAACATGTTGAGATTATGGATTTTAGGTAGGAAAGGAAGAAAAGAGAGACTCAGTGAAAATATACTAATATGATATATTCTGATGTGATGTGGTGTGACACAAGAGACAGAACACTAATTGTTACTTATAATAATAGCAAAACTCTTAATCCCAATTAAATAAGGAAATAAATCAATAAACAAAAGTAAATACGAAAAAGAATCCTAAGAGATCTGAGATACTCTTTAATATTCTAAGATATGATATATGATATTCTAAGAATTAGTAGATAGTAGGTGTTTTATTTATTTCTAACATATCACAACAAACTAATAGTCGTATAGTTGCATAGAAATACTCTACTCATTTTGTTGTCTTTGAAAGCAATTTTTTTATATATGATTCTGATTAGAAACTGTTTTAATGAAGGGGATGGTCAAGCTTGTTATTCAGAAATATACTAGGGAAGCTGGTGTGCGAAATTTGGAGAGGAATCTAGCTTCCCTGGCTCGTGCTGCTGCAGTAAGAGTAGCAGAGCAAGAGCAAGTTGTCCCCTTAAGCAAAGGGATGCAGGGACTAGCTACACCACTTCTTGAAAACAGACTTGCCGAAGGTGCTGAAGTTGAAATGGAAGTGATACCGATGGGTGTCAACAATCGTGACATTACAAACACTTTCAGAATCACCTCTCCATTAATTGTTGATGAAGCTATGCTTGAAAAGGTGCTCGGGGTAAGTGCTGTGATTTTCTTCCCTTTTTTTGGTAGTTGAAGCGTTAAATTAGTGCTGCTGCCCTCCACCCCCACCCCTAAAGAAAGTTGGTGGATTAAATTGTATAAAAAATGTTACTTGTCCCTTAGCAACTGGTATCTACTGCTTTCATAGTTGTACTGTACCTCATGCTGTGCTTTTGGTGCTTGTAAGTCTACGTTTGGTGTATAATTCCTTAGCACCTGTAAATGTATTGCTATGTTACTACATTATTACAGTATCTCTCTGATATACAACATGAATGGGTACCTTGTATGTGAAGTCTCCTTGAAAGATACCTCACATGGGTGATACTTATAAAATGCTTAAAGCGTAGTGATGCCTAATATGTTGATTTCATCAATTGCAGCCTCCCAAATTTGATGTCAGAGAAGCTGCAGAACGTGTTACAACCCCTGGGATATCTGTTGGGCTGGTTTGGACTACTTTTGGTGGAGAAGTTCAGTTTGTGGAGGCTACAGCAATGGTGGGGAAGGGTGAATTGCATCTTACTGGACAACTTGGTGACGTAATCAAAGAATCAGCTCAGATTGCTCTAACATGGGTAACTCACCATGTCTAATTGAGTTTTAGATCACTTTTATCATATAATTGGATTTGTTCCTCCCAAATTTCCTTTAATATGTTTCGTGTTGTTAGACGTAAAACTATTCATAAGCCATCAATTAGCAGCTTAAAATTTTAAGAGATTTGTCCTTAATTGTTATGTGTGTCAAAGTGATCTGGAGTAAGATCCATGTTGCCCCATTTTTGAGAAAGGTAGGTTGAAACCAACTTACGTGTGTGTTACCAAAACAGTTCTTAAAAAATGAATGTTGCCTCACAGTGATTAGTAGTGAGTAGTGACATATTCTTCAATATTAGACTAAACTTTAATCATGTCCATTCCAATATGCATGATACGCATGCACCACCAGATGCCACTGTTCATTGGCTAGCTCAAGTTTGTGCGCATTTAATACTTGCCATCTTACTATTATATATGCAATGATTCAAGACTCATTAATTGTTTTATTGACTATAAAGGATTTCTTTATAGGTTAGAGCAAGGGCAGCTGAACTTAGGCTGGCTGCTACAGAGGGTGTTAATCTGTTGGAGGGTCGGGATGTACATATACACTTTCCTGCTGGTGCTGTACCTAAAGATGGGCCTTCAGCAGGTGTGACTTTGGTCACAGCATTGGTGTCACTTTTCAGTCAGAAAAGAGTGAGATCAGATACAGCTATGACTGGAGAGCTGACGTTAAGGGGTCTTGTACTCCCTGTTGGTGGTGTCAAGGATAAGGTAAATTGCTCGTCTTCTTGACCACTTTAAACTTTCTGATAGATGTTAATGACAATGTACAATGGTAATTGCAAATATGTAATTTATTCTGCATTTAGCATTACTGCTAAAAAATTCATTAATAGAGTGATTCCTTAAAGCATGACATGAATTAAGCACCTCGATGCGTATTGGCACTTATTTGATAGCTGATTACCTCTCTCCCTAGAACTTCAATACATAAAGTGGAAATCCACTTGGTATCATGGAATAAGTATAGCCAAGCTGGAAACTTCTAGTTTGTTGTTTTTCATGGAAGTACCTTGAACATAAGATGAGGAGGGTGACAACTTTTTAGTGACTTAGCAATATGACACCAGGTTTAATTCAATATGAGAAGGGAGATGGAAGAAGGGATAGAGAAGGAAGTTAGATGGAAGAAAGTGTTCCAGGATCGTCAAATAACTATGGATATGTATATATTTTCTGCGTTGTTTGGGATAGACATCCAGAAAAGAATGGCTATTGTACCAGTACCATCCTCTCATATGCCTATCAGATGGACATGAAACGGAAGATTTTATACTTTTCACAAAAGAAGAAAAAGAAATTAACCAATGAATACAGAATTATATGAACTCAGTTTAACTTTTCAAGTCAGATTACACTAATAAAGTGCAATGCTACTGGCCAGTTATTTGCCATATGCACCCGAGTAAACATTTTCCAGTGACAATGACAAACGAAAAAGACTAGGGCTATAAAATTGTTGCATGATCTTATGCGTGCCAATCTTTCACAGATATTAGCTGCACATCGACATGGTATTAAGAGAATCATCCTGCCTGAAAGGAACTTGAAGGACTTGGTTGAAGTACCATCCTCAGTGCTGTCCAATTTGGAGGTAAGTTCGTTTCCATGTTTCTAAATCTGGATCGTCTGATCAATTTTATAGAAGGCGTGAACCAAGCACAGCTAGTATTAAGATGTGTATGTATTTGGCATTAGAAATTTATCACTTTTCTACTTATCTGGAATTTACAGTAATATTTTTTTCATAGACACAATGGGCCATGCGTCTGCATATTTTTGTGTTTGACTATCTTATGGTTCTTAATCAGGTCCTTGATAATAATAACTTTACTCAAATGAAACACTAGATACAGTTTCCTTTTTGAACTTCCTAAACAGATAGTGCTTGCAAAACGAGTGGAAGATGTGTTAGAGCAAGCTTTTGATGGCGGGTGCCCTTGGCGACAACACTCAAAGTTGTGACAGTATCCTTGACTAGCACGTGTTGGTACCCCTTTTTGTGTTTCAATAACTCACGGCTTATGTGTAGAATTCAACGTCCAGTCCCATCCTGATCTAAATTGTTATTGTGGCATTTGGCGACTTCCTGCTTATTTTAATCTATTTAGCTGGCTGTGAATTGATTGAGAAAAACTCGAGAAAGCCACAGTTTGGAAGGGAGGAAGCTGGTGAGCGAGCTGTTGGCATCTGCATAAATTAGTGACACTACACTCTCCCTACTCTTTTGTAAGTAAACTTCTTTGCATTCGACCAGCTAAGTTGTATTTATCCATGTTGAGCTACTGATGTTTTCCACGCTACTCCCCCTTCACCCCTTCTTTAACAACCCCCCAACCCCACCACTTTGTAAATTATTTGTGTTGTCACTATGATTTGTATTGTGCATAAGATATATTATTTTTCTCTTACCAAGGTAGCGCTTCCCGCCGTTTTTGTATTAATAATTATTTATATTGATCTTTTCATTAAAATAAAAAATAAGAGAAATATTTAATTAAAATGAAACTATTTTCCTCTCCTTTGCCCCTCCATACTCCTATATCTGAATATACCTCGATCCTTAGTCATTATATTATTATACGGAGTTCAGAATTACGCTTTGTTCTCCGTTTCTCTGTAAGCCAGTGATACTTTCAACTGTGCAACAGTAATCTAAGTTTTGTGATTCTTTTTTGGGGTTCCGATAGTTGGATCATTTATAAAAGGCTCGAGGGAAACAGTGTTGCTATGATAATCCTGGAATTTGGAGTACCGTAGTTTGATGACAGATTTAAAAAGTGCTAGACAATCATAATCTTGGACAGAAGTGTTATAATGATGTGACATTAATGACTTTCAAATGAATGAGTATTACCATTACATTTCATTCTATCGCATGGTATGCTAGTGGTTTTTAGGACTAGAGTATTACAAATACCCCAAATGAACCTAGAGTATTACTTATAAAAATTAGGAGATTACAAAGACGTGATCAGAATATTTTTAGGATAACCATACGCAAGTACTGGGACTGGGAATGATAAAACATGATCAAACTTGATTTGCCGAAGACCTTTAATTCTCGGCCACACAAGTGGCCAAGACACAAAGGCCTTACATGGCCAAGTGGCCAAGTCAAAAAGTCCAAGAGGTGAGTCATATAGTGACTCATGATGATGATGTCATGCTTAGGTCATGGATGACATAATCAAGGAGATAAAATGGTAAATTGGTGCAAGGGCATTTTGGGAAAGTGATTTTCGTGGGTTTGCCTATAAATACCCCCTTGGACGACAAAAATTCATAGAAAAAGGAAAACTTTGCCAAAACTCTGTCTAATTGCACACCCAATCAGTATTCTGTCAAATACTGACACAGAAACCTCTCTAGACATAGACTAGCCTTGATTTCCCTAATCTTACCCTAAAGGAAAACCTCTTGGAATCCTTGGAAAAAACCCTGAATCTTGAAGCTTAGGAGGAGCTTGGAAGCACCATAGCAAGCCAGGAGGCTGTAGAGAGCACTGGGACCGCAGCAAGGCTTGAACAAGTGGGTAAACCGACTTATCCACTGTCTATATGATTTTTGATAGATGATATATGATTTTAGGATGCCTTTTATGTGACTTTGATTTATATGTGTGTTGTTGATATTGTCTGGAACTGCTAATGCTATCTGTGATTCTGTCAGAATTTAGGAAAGGCTACGATGGAAATAGGCATATGGCACGTTTTTAAGAGGAACTGTATGCTGAGAATTTTATCATGAAAAACTAATGTCATTTTTTAGTTCTACACGAAAAATTGAGTGGGGATGTCAAGTTTCATGATTTTTGGAGTTCCCCATGAACTTCTCAGCAAACAGGCAGAAAACAGTGATTTTTAGAAAAAGGGCAAAACGGAAATTTTTGTGTTTTGGGCTGAAAAACTAGGTTTGTTTTCAGAAAACATGAGTTTAGAACTATCAAGAACCTTAAGGGCAAGTCTTGAGTCCATCGGGTTTTTGAGAACTAAAATTCCAAAGAAAAGAGGGCATTTACGGGGCGAAATAGTAAATTCGGGAAAAAGGGTAAAACTGTAATTTCGTGTATTTGGGGTTGAAACCTGAATTTCTAAGTGTGAAAAATGATCTTAGGGCTATCAATAACCTTGGGGTAAGGTCTTGAACCTCTCTGGTCTCTGATCACTACTTTCTGACATAAAGCAGATGTTTTTAGAAAAGCACTGATACACCGTAGTTTCCAGCTATGCTTATGATTATGTTTTATGGGTTATCTTAGGTTTTATGGCATGATGAATTACTTGATGAACTGCAATTGCTTATGTTTGAATATGGAAACTTATGCATGCTTTGTGGTTATGGAATAAATGCTTGAATATGCTATGTTAGGTTTTAACAAGTGAAAGTATGTTTCCTATGCTTATGAGAACATGATAATGGATGAATGATAAATGATTATATGATTATAACATGTGAATGCTTTATGAGGTATTGAATGATAGTTATGTTAAGAACATGATATGTGATGATTTGTATGTGTTACACATGCCTTATCATGCATTTTAAGACACGAATACGACAATATGGCATAACAAGACACATGCATTAAAAGGATGTGACAACATGATATGACAATACACATGCATTAAAGGATACGACATCATGCATATTAAGACACGAATATGACATCATGATATGACAGACATGTAAATTAAAGGATACGACATCATGCATATTAAAACACAAATATGACATCATGATATGACAGACATGTAAACTAAAGGATATGACATCATGCAAATTAAGACAAGAATATGGCATCATGATATGACAAGACACTGCATTAAAAGGATACGACATCATGCATATTAAGACACGACTACGACATCATGATACGACCTCTAGAAGATCCTAGAGTATGTTATAACGAGGACTAGTTTCTCTAAGAGTAATAGAAAACATATGACATAGATACTGAAAGAATAGGTCCCCTGAGTCACGTAGTAATATAGGTAGCTGCTCAGGACTAGCAAGGATATTAATAACGAGTAAGGATGTAGTATAACTATGACATATAGAGATCCCTGAGCGGCCTGGATCATAAATGAGAACAATAAGATTCCCAGAATCTAAGGTTTCCCACTGAAAACGCAACGTTCTCACCCCACTCATTTTTTACTCTAGGGACTAACGTTGAACAGAGGAAGGAATAGTACTGGACTGACACTTGAGACAGACGAGTACGAGAAGACTAGTCACAAAGAAGTTTACCAAGCTTTAAAGAAGAAATGTTCCTATTAGCCCTTAAGATAGGATTGTAGAATAATGTAACTGAAGTACCAAACTATGTGTGTTTGAAATCTAATACAGCTTATATGAATTATTATAATGTTATGTGATGGACCACTTGTTTGTTTATTGCTTTGATGTTGTTATGTTTGAGAAATTATCCATTAAGCATAGCACTTTACCGCTTGCCTTATAAATTCTATCCGACACGCTGCTCATATTTTATGTATAAAGATAAAGTTTCAAAAGGGTCCATATTTTCTAACTAAGAAATATTTTCAAAGTTAAAAGTAGGGGCTAAAAGTAACTTTAACCAAAGTAGATAACAACCTAGTGAGCATTGCTTATAACTATAGCATAAGCAGTTAGCTAGGGTGTTACATGTTGGATATGGCTTAGGTTAGGTGTGGGTTATATGCGGGTCAGGTTAGGTTGGATGTGGGTTGAGTGAGGTTTGATGCAGGTTGAGTTGGATGTTGATGTGGGTTGGATGTGATTGAATGTAGGTTAAGTGGGTTGGACGTGGGTTGAGTTGGGCTCATTACGGGTTGAGTTGGATGTGGGTGTGGGTTAGGATGTGGGTTGGGTTAGATGCACATTGACTTGTATGTTGGTTTGATTGGGTTAGCCAATTAGGTCGGATATGGGTTGAGTTAGGTTTGATGTGGATTGGGTTAGGTTGGATGTGGGTTGAGTAGGGTTGTATGCAGGTTGAGTTAAGTTAGATGTGGGTTAGTTGGGTTGGGTATGGGTTAGGTTAAGGTGGATACGGGGTGGTTGCTGGTTGGGTTGGGTTGAATACATGTTGGATGTGGGTTGAGTTAGGTTATATATAGGTTGGGTGCGGTTAGATGTGTGTTGAGTTTGGTTGAATGCAGATTGGATTGGGTTATATGTAGGTTGGGTTAGGTGTGGGTTAAGTTGGGTTCATTATGAGTGCGAGTTGGGTTGGGTGTGGGTGGGTTGGATGCAAGTTGGGTTGGGTTTGGATGCAGGTTGGGTTGGAGTTTGATGTAGGTTGGTTGAATGCATGTAAGTTAAGTTGGGTTAAATGCAAATTGGGTTGTGGTTTAAATGTGGGCCAAGTTGGATGCAAATTGGGTTTATTAGTTGGGTTGCATACGAGTGGCTAGGCTTAAATGTAAATTTGGTTAGATGTCAAATGAGTTGGGTTAGAAGTAATTTGTTTCTCTCACCAAATCAGTGATGCATTTGTCACCTTATCTATTGGCCCATACTCCTTTAGAAGTAAAGCAATCAACAATTGTGATCTTATAAAACAACTAGAAAATCGAAGGATGATTGAGGAGAGGGAAAAAAAAAAGGGTTTTAGTGGCAAACACAGTGGAGGCTACCATGGTGCCCCATATGTTGGGACACATGTCATGGTACCTCATTTTTCAATCAAAATTAACTTCTTAAAATCACACTCCTCCCCCAAATTTTATTATTTATTTTGTTTTGTCCCCACCCTAAAAAAATTTATTATTTGCACAATGAGCCCCACAGGTATAGGCAAAATGACCAAAACACCCTTATCTCTCCTTCCTCTCCTCCTCCCTTATCTCACCGTCGTCGCTAAGGCCTCGTATTCCCATCGACCGACAGTTAAGGCTCTAACGACAACCGAAAACGGAAGCGTGAGGAAGAAGCCCTTAGGATGCTTCTCACTCACTCTCTCTTCAAATCTCATGCAATAAACCCCCCCTTTTGTTCCGCCCTTCCTTCCTTCACAGTTCACACATTCACAGTCAAATTCCCTAGTTCTAATCCAAAAAAGCTCAGAACTTGGTTTTTGGTTTTTGGGTATACCAGATACACTCATGCTCTCATGGGGTGCCATCAAAACCACAACTTTTTCAATACATTCTAAAAAAGGTTGCTACTTTAGCTAACTAAACTAAGCTAGCTTCTTTTGTTGTTGATGATATTGTTATTGATTATGTAATAATATTAATTAAATAAAAAAAAAGGGTTTGTGCAATGTTGTAGGCAAAGAATAGTTGGATTACATAGATTTGCACTTTTATGTCCATATGTTGAAGGGAAGAGGGTGTGTGCGAGAAAAAAAGCGAGTGTGTTAAGCAAATATGGTGGTTGGTGCAATGGGTGGTGGTCAATGAGGCAGAGGCAGTGGAGTGGCAGATCTGGACGATGGTTGTCGTTGGAAGGTGGTGGAGGGCGAAGTTTGCGACAGCGGTTGTTGTGGTGATTGGTGTTTGAGAGAAAGGGAAGAGGAGAGGGAGGAGAGATAAGGATAATTTCATCATTTTACACTTGGCAGAGGGGCTTCCATTGCAAATAATAAAATTTTGAAGGGTGGAGACAAAACGAAATAAGTAATAAAATTTGGGAGAGGAGTGTAATTTTGATTGAAAAATGTGGTACCATGACATGCACCCCAACATATGGGGCACCATGGTAGCCTCCACCAAACACGTTTCTTTATTTCGTTCTGTGATTCATGCCCTTTTCTTTCTTAGGGTAAAGGTTTTTTTTTTTTTCAATTTTTACAATGGTAAATGGTTTTTTTATTAGTAAAATGAACATTTAAGTCAATACCCTATTATATATTAACTCAGACTTCTCACTAATAGTTGCACCCGAAAAACCTCACCTACATCCACAACCTCTGGAGCCACATACCGAAATGAGAGAAGCGTAAAGCGGAGACAAAGAAATCTTGGGGTAAACATGAGATCAAGAACTAATTCTAGTCTAGAAAGTCAACAATTGTCAAAATTGAATTGCTTGGGTGATGTGATGTTTTATTAACTCTTGAAATAACCACTTCATGATTTGTGTCAGGTTAAGTAAACTTCTGAACTTGAGGTGGACCCATGGCCCATACGGACAAAAATTTCCGAGCTTAATAAGCAATGCTTTTAATGATATGATAGTTCATACTATTTAATTCTGTATAAAATCACCAGGAAATAGGAACAAAAGCTGGTCAAAGAAAAAGAGAGAAGAGAGACAGATAGAGAGATCAGAGATGAGAATGAAAAAGATAGCCATTGTAAAGGCTTCTAGTGTAGTTTGTGGCAAAAATTTGATTGTAAAAAATTGAACCTATCCATGAGGTACATAAATGAAGAAAATGGTATAGTTTAGTAGTATTAACCTCGGAGATAGCGGTCCACCAAAAGTAGTGGGAGATGATGAGGATCCCTACGCGCCTTTCTTGTATTATCCCTTGAACCTGTAAGATTTTTACAATGAAAAAAAATTACAGAACTATACTTGATTCTCCTGTACATCCCTGAATATATTTACACAGCAAAGCAGCTACAAGGCTCAGAACCACACCGAAATAAAGCCACATTTAGAACTGTTGGATTTATCAAAAACCTAACATCCACGTTCACATTCTAAGGCGTCAGTTCGTTTTCTGTTAAAAACCAGATTCATGAGCCCAAAAAGCATCTGGATCCGGACAAAAGAGAGAAAAATCTTGGATTTCTAGATTCGCTATGTGCCAATTGACAAAACGGGCTTGCAATGACTTGAACAGAAAAAGGATGATGGGCAAAAGCCAGCATTTATCATCTTCCCTGCAAGACAATGTGTTAATGCTTCAATAAGGAACACCATAGAAGTTCCAAAAGCAATTAAAATGTACAATAAGCAAAAAAAAAAAAATCATTAAAACCAGTTTTAGCAAGCCAAAAAAAAAAAAAACCTCTTAAGAAATAAATGGTCTAACTCAAACCCCAAAAGCTAACTTAAGAGGTGAGAGTTGTCTTGATATTATAAAGGTTATCTAAGCTCTATCTATAAACAATGTAGGACTCTAACACCCCTCTCATGCCCATGACTATACATCTGGAGCATGGAGTTTGCAGGACTGAACATCTTGGGATGGGCCCATCAACGATTTTAGGATAAACTCTGATATTCTCTTAAAAAATAAATAACCTAACTCAACCATAAAAACTAACTCAAGATGCGAGGGTTACCCTGATATTATAGAAGTTATCTAGTCCATCTCTAAGCATGGGACTACCAAAAACTTCGATGGGTCCTTGAAACAATAAATAATTGGAGTTTTTCAAGCTTGTGACCAGACAGTGTTTTCGGTGATGGCTCCAAGGATAAAGAAAATTATGAGGAGCTTCAAGTGGTTAGTATGACTGGTGGGGTGGCCTATCTGGAAAGAGGGATGGTTTTTATTTGCTACAGGCCTATATTACTTGGGATTGGACCTTCGTAATTTGGCATCTGAAATATTGGTCTATGGTGAAATGGCTATAGTGGCTAAACGGAGAGGGCTTTATTCAGAGCACAGCTTGGATCAGAAATGATGTAATGTCTAGTGATCACTATTCACTGATTTTCATGCTAGTGCCTGGAAGTTTATATATTATGATTAGGGAATGAATCATCTTATGTGAAAACTTCACATGACTTGGTCAAGCATTGATTTTCACCGATCAAGAAAGTATAGGACCCACAAGAGAGTATGATCAATGGTCAAAATTAATACAAGACATGACCAAGTCATGTGAAATTTTGGATCTACTCCCATCAGGACTATGATTCAGACCACTTGATACTACCTCCATCCACTAATAATAGTTTTTTTTTTTTTACTTCCAGATACATTGTAATGTATCTAGACAATGTATCTAGAAGTAAAAACGCGACTACTGTTAGTGGACAGAGGGAGTATTGAGATGGCACTTACATCAAGTTTTGGGAGGACATCTTTTGTAGTAATGCCTCTTTGCTAGAGGCCTTTTCCAAACTCTATAATCTTTCTACATTACATGGTTCCTCCATTAAAATAATTCATTATGAACATATTTACAAAATCGCTCCTTATGTGAGAAGACATTCCAGTTTGTATGTATAAGTTCAAACTTACGAAAACAACTATTGAAGATTAGACATCATGATATGTTTTGTGTCCTATGAAGAAATCTTTCCACACCCTTCTTGCAAAGAGGCAGTTTGAAGATTAAACAGACTCTAAACTGGCTTTTTCTAAAATATGAAGCAAATAATCTGATTTGCTACTATATACACGGATAAGGTGATTACTTATTGTACCGTCACAGAAGTAAATTTGAACAAGAGCAGTAGGTTGTTTGTAATGTATGCCATTGTATGACATAAACTTGTGCCGTTAAGAAGTTGGCAACCTTACCTCTTAGCATTCTGTATACTTGCCTCATCAGGGTGCTGAAAGTGGGATAATGCATAATGAACGAGACAACAAATAATAGCAACTCCCTGCACGCGCGCGCACACACAAATGTTAGATGAAAGTAGGGAATACTTTTCAAATGATTGCATGATTATGAATGCATATATTTTAAAAAGCTAAGAATTCAATAATGTCTCGGATTTTGCAACCATCTTCCCCTCAAACTATAATAGTAATGGTCATAGGACCTTGCCACTTCAGCAGCATAAGAATATTTCCTTACCATCTTCATGGGCAGGGTGGATCACAACATTCAGATAAAGCGGAGGTTTTATTAGATGTAGTGTGTACCATAATTCTGTTTTTTACCCCTTAAATCATGATGAAGTGGGAGAGTATATATCCTATATGCTTATGCACTTTCTTTTTTCTATGAAACTTTATGCAGTTTTCCGATTATGGTGAATGCTAGATTAAACAAAAATAAAAAGGAAGAATTCATTAATTGAACATTACATACAAAATAAACCAAAAACAAAACTATTCTCCGTGTATTTAAAAATTAAATGATATTTTCCCACTAGACATGGTTTTTGACATTTCTTATTAAATCAATGCCTTTAGTTAATAGAGCATTTTGATATGCTTAACAATATCCTTCAGCAATTACATCTTAACATTATTTATCTCTGTCTGCATTTATACAGTGCTAGCTACAAAGAAAATTTAGATAGCATACAGTGTAGGTTAACCAAGTGATTTGGGACTCCCAACCTATTTTAGACTGCTTACACCTCATTCTTCTCAAATTATAATGACAGTATTAAAGTTATGCATCATAAACATGATGGAGCAATCACAAATTGCAGCATGCAACTCATGAAAAATGCTTATTAGTAAACTTCCACTTTATTATTTATTAAAGTCCAATAAGCTCACAAAATCAGAATATATTATAATTACAAGTGAAGCATACTAGCTGCTTTTCATCTGTTTTATGCATGCAGTAGACAGTCACGCCGAATAGTAAAATAATAGAAGCAGAACTTACAATATTAGACAGAGAAGTAGCATTCCACAGAGCATATACTCGAGAAAGCAAAGCTCTTCTAGGTTCTTTACTGAATAAAGCATTCAAACCAGCAGGGAATGGAGAAAGAAGAGAAAGTGGAAGGATTAGCAGAACAGAAAGAAATGCTGCAAGAGAAATCCAGTAGAACTGAAGCAACATGAGGAGAGTGACAGAAAGATCTACTAAAAGCATCAAAGTAATCAGCAGCTGTACAGTGTCCTGACAGAAAGATGTCAAGCATTAGATAATGTTCAATTTATAATTGTGCACGAGGTAAAGAACTTAAAACAATTAACTACCTACCTGACGACCAACAGGTCTAGTGTTGCACAACAGAAAAGAAAGTGGGAATAGAAAGTCCCTTTTAAAGTCCAATGATCTTAAGGTAGCATCATTTATTAGGCCCCCATTAATTCCTCCAGTTATCCTTTTAAGAGATAATGAATTGCTTGTGTATGGCCAACTATGCTGAAGCTGCTTCAGATTCTTTCTTCCATGGACCACATTTTTTCTGTCATGAGTATCCAAATAAGAATCCTTCCAGCTAAAACACATACGGGATCTAAAAACAAATCATGAATTTTTACAGTACTAATCTGTATCCAGGAACAATGTCAAGGAAACATGCAACTTAAAAACCTTAAAGCAAAGAGATATCAATGAATTTTGCATCCCCAAAGTGCCTACTGATGAGAAAATCTACTAGCTTTTAAACATTGACAATGCATAAGCACATCAGACATTGTTCTGGAACTCAATATCAACTTAAATTAGCATGGGAAGCAAGGATCAACCCTAAACACTAATTGATACCATATTAAAGAATAATGCAACCTAATATTTTAAACTGGTAAGCAAACACCTTCATATCCATCTAATCTAATCAGGTCAAATTTCTAAAAACAAGCATTATCTTTATGAATCATCATTATTATTGTTAACGGTATAGCAACAGTTATGAACGATATTGGGTTTAGTAAGTTTTGAACGGCTGAGTGACAATTTTCCTTTGTGTGGGCACCAAGATCTTCCTTCCAAAAATATGTTCCACCCAAAGACCATTTACCAACTTCTTATTTGGTTGCAGATGGCATTATTAGTATTTAATTCTCATGAAATAGTTCATCCCTGCCAAGTTAATAGGATTAAGTGGAAGAAACCAGGGCTACCATCTGTATGTATACAGCATTGACTTGGGATCATAAATTACCTTATAGCTTCATCAGTGCCAACCCAAGAATCAGACTGGTGCAAATTATGTAGGGAATAATCCCCAACTGCTACCACAATACCTAGCTGGTAGTAACCAGAAGCTGTTGCTTGGAACCATCCAAGCTCAATTTTAACTCCATGGAACTCAAGTTGGGGGTTTGCATGGCTATTTTTCCAATCAACAACAGGACCTAGTGCAGTACGAATTGATCCTTGCTTCACTGTCCGTAATTGAGCATTCAACCCAGCTACCAACCGATTCCAAACAGTTGCTGGGACATGCTGTGGATATCAAATTTGGGATTTGTATGTCACTTATATGTAGAGAAAAAACAAACTGACTGAATCTCATGTATAACAATCGACTCAAAACACCTGGCCAAGGAGGTTGGTCAATAGTGTATCATTGTGAAGATTATAAGGCGCCATGTAGCTTCCATCCCCACCAAAAATTATACACATGGGAAATCTCTTCTGTATAATTGATACAATGTCTAATCGCTTCTCATCACCACCAAGGAAAAAATCAATGTATGCTATCATTAAATCTGGTGTTGTCCCAACCTGCATCAATTGATTCTTAAAAGACATTCATAAGGATGAAAGTGTGCATTGTTTGACAATATGGAAACCTATAATTGGAAAGTCCTAGATTCTAATACAAGCTTGTCAGGGAAACAGAAGAGTTACAAATTAAAATTTTAGATTCGTTAAACTTACATATGTTTAAATAAAACACGGTGTTTTGCTTTTGTAGGCAAATATGGGAATGCATTGCGGTAAAACAACTTCTGAATTATGATAATGCCATGTTGAAACTTGCTAGCTAAATAGAAAAGTACCTCTTGCTTCTGTGTGCTCTAATGGCTCATGCCATCAAAAAATATAGCTGACTATTCCTTCAATTTAGCCTAAAACCCACCAAACCCCAAAAAAAATATCAAAGCAAAGAAACAACCATCAATCTAACCCTTGAATCCCTCCTACTGCCTGCAAATCACGCTTACCATCACATACTCCCAATGAACATTCTGCTTATTACCATTGGTCCACCTGAGAAAATCCTAATTTTGATGTTAAACCCTAAGGCTTCTGCTTTCCTACATTGACCTATGGTATTTTGGGGAGTAAACCTTCAAATTCGTCCCCAGCATCGGTCAAGTTTGTCCCCAATATATGGGAACTGGGAAGTACCAAATTCATCCTAAGAGGTTGCCAAAAGTCAATCAAATTAGTCCTTCAACATCGGCCAAGTTAGTAGTCCCTTTAGGGGACTAATTTGGTTGACTTTTGACAACAATAGTGACGAATTTGATACTTTCCATAACTTGGAGACAAACTTGACCAGCGCTATCAACCTTGGAGACGAATTTGAAAGTTTACTCGTGTCATGTGTCTTACTAGCTCATTAATAAGAGTGATTAACTAGGAATTTTAAGCAAATTATTCCATGATGTTAAATACTGCTCAAGTCAAACCTTCATCCCTTTGTACAAAGCACGTGAACGACAAGAGCGTAGACATGAATGGTCGTATTCAGACTTCACATATTCCTGAAGGCGACTAATTTTTACTCTTCGCCGCCAATGCTTCCAGGACCAAGCACAAGGATATGCAACAACTGAAAGTATACTGTGCACTGAGCCCTCCCACCAATCATAAGCAGCAACTGAGTTAATCTCATCAATAAATCTATTAAAAGCATCCTCGTACCTGCATCCCAGTTAAGATCAATTGTTAATCAAAATCATGAAAATGACATTTAGCAATATGATGGGAGATTTGAAAGCTAATGTAACATTAAGCTTCCCAAACTTGGCTATATCTTTTTTCCATTTGAAAAATAGAATAATATCATTAAGAAGAGAAAATACACAGATATAGGAGGACAAGAGATCCTCTTACAAAAGCATGAAATAACAAAAGAAAGGGAGGGGGGGGGGGGAACCAATCAATAAAGCAAAAGTTTTCAATCTCTCAACATATTTGAGAGAGAAATCACTTTAAAAAGAATCATGAGCTATATACCAAGTAGAGGATGCTTAATCTTATCCCTCAAGACTAGTTTGTCCAAAAATCTGTCATTAAAAGTACATGAATTAAAACTCCAACCAAATGCACCAAATAGTGGCATAGACTGCATGCCACAAAGATTTGCCTTCCTTCCTTTTTCCAAAGCCAACAAAACTAGTCAACAAGAACTGGTCCAAGATTCTACTGGTCTAAGATTCTAAGACACACCCAACACTCACTAACGATACCAAACAAATCCATAAAGACAGCCACAGAACAGTGCAAAAAAAGTTGTGGGACACATTTAGAACTCGCTCCACATGTAACACACATTAGAAAAATTAGCCTTAGGTTATGTGACTTTCAATGAGTGAATTCAGTTAAGAATAGCTGTCCAAATAAAAGATATAACCTAAGAGGAAGTTTTGAACTTCCAAATAGGATTATCAAGGCAGAAAGAGGCTCTAGTCAAGGAATGAGTTGAGAGTTGAGAGTAAGATTTACAAGAAAACACCCTAGAGATATCAAGAGACCAACACATTTTATCCGAGCTAGAAGACAAATGGATGAAATCGAGACACAAAAGGACTCTAATTCTGAAAACTCCCTACTGTGGAGGTAGCTAATTCTTTATCTTTTCTTTATAAACAGATGCTTGATGCAGAATCTCTACTGATTGTCTCCTGTACCAAGACCTTTTTTACAATAGAAACTACCAGAAAAGTTTGTTGATGGTAAACATCAGAAGTACAATAAATGGCTACTGTTAATAAGTAGGTGCAATTTCAGCAACACTGAAGATTGATGTTTTGACAAAAAATTAGCAAGTTTCCAGTATTCATCAGCACATAGCCCACATACAAAGCAATATGACATTGGTGCACATATGAATATGTAGTTTCTCTTACACAATTTCAATTATAGCATGGGGAGGCGAGTAAGGAAGATGCCATGGTTCTCTAAAAGTATTAGGACCCATAAAGTACATTCTGTGCACATGACTTTGAGTCTCTTCAGCTCTGGCACCACGCACCTAGTTTTCAATTAACAAAAACTTTTATGCATCAAATAGTCTCATAGATGTGTTAAGGCTTAAATGACGCTACAGAAAGGACTAATTAAACAGTGTAAATTTTATGATCAGAATAGTACCTCAGAGAGAGAAAGAAGATACGGAAAATGGTGATGATTATGATCTTCAATTGAACTTGAACTATGATATGAACCGGAACCAATCAACTTGATTCTCAAAGTACTTAGTAGCAGAGCTAGAAGCAACAAAATGAATGATAACATTACTGAAAATGGCCAGGGACCCCCAAAAGTATAAATGAGCTCCTCCAGCGGTGTGTAGCAATTGGGCATTCTATACTTGTCTGATATACATTTATAGGGACAATTCTGCCGTGTAACTCCCCCTGCAATGAAAAGGATCATCCCAAAAATTTGAGAGCATAATCTTATGTATTTAAAGGCAGGTTACATTACATGTATCAAAGATACCTCGTACATATATGAAATTTGCACGATTGGGAAGAAGATCAAGAGGACAAGGAGTGCAAAGATGTTCACCAGAACCGTCAACATCTTTGTAAGTACCAATAGGGCATTCCTGAAAATTCACTTGCATTGTTCAATAAATGAAGAAAGTAGATATCCAGTGCATGTGCAAGAATTGTTAGACTTGCAGAGAAGTTGGACTAATGTACTATATTCCTACTTTTATGTTTTTCCTTAATTTTGCTATTATTCTATTTTTTCTCAGCTCTTGAAAGTACTTTATCCTCGCCCTAAGATACAAGTTCTCTTAGATTTTGGTAATATTAATTTTTCTATTCAGACCAAAAAAATAATCATTACAAAAGAGAGGCAGCTTAAATATAGTAATACTTCACATTACAAACTGAAACCAACAAAAACAGAGATGCCAGAATCAAACATTGAAATGTTATACAACTGTGCTCATACAAACCATGTCCGCATAACTAAAAAGCATAAGCTGTTAAATGAAGTCAACATAATGGCTTTTACACTGCATTTTTTCTGTTAAATCATAACAGCACTTTAATAAGAGTACATTATAGAATCCATAGCACACATGGACAAACAATCACGTGTTCCTAACAGAATTTGTTACGAGAATATATTTGCTGTTGCACAGAGTTTACCACTGCCGTAACAACCTAGAACAGAATCACATGCATGTAAATATCATTTTATTCAGAAACCCTCCTTTCAATTCTGAGTTTTCCCTGCGTCCCTCAGATTTTTGCTTTACTTACTCTCACTTTATCTGATACTCAGCACTTTCTTAGAGGAGAAAAAGAAGATTAACAAGAGCAGAGGAAGATATATCTTCCAAAAAGTGACTATAAAAGGGGCATAAAAACAGTTCATCTGAGTATAGCTTATCAGTCTGTATGCAGATTGCCTGTTTAACTAATCACAGAATGTGATAACGTCCATATCTCTGAAACCGACTCAGAAGCAAAAGAAAGAAAAGAAGACCAATTAAACAAACCTCACAGAAAATGCCGTAAAGGCCTTTAGGGCATGCTTTCCCAGTGATGCTACCATCCTGTCCATGACGACCACCTTCATTCCCAGCACCTCCACTGTTTAAAATCATGATGTTTCAAGTTACTTAAACAGGAGGATTTTAGAAGGTAGGCTACATATACTTATTTCATTTGGAGAAAATGTTTGAGCAGAGTCATTCAGAGCTTTTGTACTAATGAGTAATGAAACCATTAAACCAAAAATAAGTACAACTAAAAGCTTTATTTCATAAGTCTCGCCAATAAACCCTTAGGAAAAAAAATGGACCATTCACTTTTATGTTGACTAGATGAGTATTAACAAAAAAGAACCACTGCAGAGTGAGATCTGGAATCCTATATAAAAAGAAAGACAACAAACTTAGTAGACATGGCCAAAAGGATCTGGAATCCTATATCTCACGATTTATTTTGGCGTGCTTTATATTTCATGATTTGTTTATATCTATTTAATTAGGATTAGGATCCTCTAGTTTATTATAAATAGGGATTGGTGCTTTGAATTTTGTATTGTACCATATATCATGTCAATATGTTTTCATATTATTCTAAGTCCTTATTGGCTATTTTGTTCCTTTCCTATCTAAAACCAATAATCATTGAGAAACAATAAGAGAAATGGAAGTTCACAGGTAGAAGACAAAAGATTCCAGGAAAATTGGCAACATTTATCCAAACAGGAATCTCATAGTGAAACATTTAAAAGGATGATATAACAACTCTAGCTTCCATAACCCCCCCCCCAAAAAAAACAAACAAAACAAAAGGCACACAAATCTTCATTTAAGGAGATGATGACAATGATAAAAATGTAAACAGAACGATTGTTTTTTTCTATATTGAAAATCTACAGCAGTCAACTTTTACACGAAGGCAGTAGCCTTTTGCCATTCTTGCATCACCAGTCTCAACATCATCGCAAGCAAAATTCAAATAGCATCAAAATCAGCAAGAAAATAAAATATCATAGAATATCTCTACCATGGTTTTTAAACTCTATGTTAACCCGTACAAGTTAAACCTAAATTGAGTAAACGCGCTTGAAAACTTGAATTTGGGTAAACTCACCCAAGTGAACTTTAAATAAACTCGGGTTAACCTACGAGTTCCCTATATTAGTCAATATTTGACCTCTCAAGTGCCAAACCACAGTATTTCACAAGTATAACTGTAAGTTATAACTTGTAAAATTGAATATCTTAACGTCTTAAGTTATTTTGATTGTTCTGATATGTTAATTTTTCCATGGTTTTAATATGTATTTCATACTTTATGACTTGTGTTTCTTTCATTATGGTGTTGCATAGTGAAATTTTGGCATATGCTTTCCTTACTATGGATGTATTGTATTATATCATATTTAAATATTATAAATACTTTTAATATCATTTTTAAAATGAGTTAACTATTACGAATACACAATTCAAATTTAATTAGGCTCCACAAGCTTATATAAACTCGCAAGTAAGACAACAGATATTGAGAGTAGGTAAATTCATTGACCCATAAAAGTCAGGCATTCATATTCCCAACTTTTTGTTACAAGATTGTGGAAAAGATGTAGTGTAAGTATTGGACCAATAAGAAGCAGCAATATTCTGTTATGTTCCAATTCAAAAGCCACTTGGCGGAGATGAGATTATGCATACCTGTTGCTCATGGTGCCACTAATACTTGCAACAGGAACATACTCTTCCCCTGTGCCAATATTTGACCAGTGGAAATGAATTCGCCCTCCACCACCACCACCACCACCAAGGGAGCCACCATTGCCCCCAACAACAGATAAGGATGAATTCTCCAAAAGCCTGAGTTCTTGAAGGAAAAGAAGGACTGTTCCACCAGAACCTCCACCAAGACCACCAACCAAAGAACCATCACTGCTTGTCATTTCCTTGCTAAAGCTTTGACCATCAGCCCTCAAGGAACCATAAAGGTCAAGCCTCAAAAGTGGCCACTGAATAGATCCCATCACTAGCCAAAAATGAACAAAAATTACTACGATCAAAGAATATTTTAAAAGAAAATCTTTGTCGAAAGACTAGAGACACTAACAGATATAAGAATTTTCGGACTGCATTCACGTCAATAGTCCAAAGAAACAAAGAGAATCCCTTTCCTTAAAAATTCCAAGTCAGAAGTGTTTAAAACTACTTACCAATCATCCCACCTCCAACAACATGCCCATATGACTCATTAGGTCCCTCAGTTCCACTACCCAATTCACATGGAAGAATAGCATTTCCATACTCATTACCACCATTACTCATTCTCCCATTGAAATATCCAGACCCCCCTCTTCCACCATGTCCAGCACCACCGCCAGCTCCATTCAAAAAGTTTCCCTTTCCAATACCTTCAGTGCAACCTGAAAAGGGTATCTGCCTAATCAGAATCTCAAAACCATACCATCATTATTTGGTAATGGAAAATTTGGAAGAGGATAAAGCGGACAAAAAAGGTTTTTAATTACCTAACTCAGATGCAGTAATCATACCATCAGTATCAACAATCACAGTTCTTGCCCTGTGAATGTGAATTATGCTTCCCTTCATATAGCCATTTACATAAAGATCCTCAACACGACAAATCTTAAAAAACACAGAAGAACCCACCATAAGATTCTACTTGAAAGCAATATGTTGTTCATATGCAAAAGCCAATCACAAAACAATATCCAACAAAAGGTGTTGATTGAAGGAGTAATTAAAACAATGATGCAAAGATAGAAAGATCTTATTACAAATTCAAATATTATAACCACAGTAAACATATGTAAATATGTATACTGAAACATAAATATGACAATTATTTTTCAGAAGACTACTAATGTTTTGAGTGGTTATTGTGTACCTGAGAATTTATTTTTCAGAAATTATATAATAGCATTAAATGCAACAAATGGAGAGAAGAAAAAACTGGTTTCAATAGTGCAAAATGAATACCAAAAGGAGGGGGGGGGTAAGAATTGAACCTTTTAAAATAAAATGCATCCAAAAATACCACCTTTCCTATTACTTAACAAATCTTACTTGAAGTGAGAAGGAGAGTGTATAATTGACATGACAATCATCAGGTGGAGTTATCAAATCTATCGGGCATCTCTGTGTGTCACAAAGATGTTTTGTCACCCTGCAAAGATTATTAAAAACAAAACAATAAAATGAAGTTTGGAGTTTCAGACTTCAGAGGACTTCGGTCTGTATGGAAACTGTTTAATTAAACATTGTGACTAAAAAGTGGTCACACTTACGTGCCTCTACTAGCATCATCATCCAAAGGAGCTTGAAGTAAAGAACCTGGACCAACCTGTCACGGGAAGAGGGTTGTTAAAATGCTGAAAACAAATGCAACTTCTAAGGGGGAAAAAACATCATGAATTTGAGAATGTGGCATACTAAGGAAACTCATCTTAACATTGAGAAGCTGAGGTATAACCAAAATATACTGAAGAGTAAAGCCTTAAAAAGAGAACAGCAATAGCACATGCATTTTGCATTGGAATGCAAAAACAACTTAAGTCTTTTCGGCCAGCTACATAGATCAAACAAAACCATTATGTCCTATCATAAATTGTTACGCACCCCCCTAATGCAGATCAAGATAAAACAGGAAAGGAAATCCTTCCTTTCGCGTTAGTTTATTCTAGAAGATTTAGTAGAATAAGAAAGGAATAAAATCTGTAACAGATTTGGGGGCTGATTTGCTATTCAAATCAGAGAAGCAATAATTTAGGAACTAAATTAGGAAAGAAATAAATTACCCGATTCCTCATGAGCTATAAGAGGAACCGCAGGGGGCCAGGGATAATTATCGAGAAATTAGGAACAAGGATTAGGAGGTCAAAGGGAACCTTTAATCCCAGAATTATCTTTTCAGCACTCTTTGTATTCTCTCACCAGGAAATTCCCCTCTGGAATTACTGGTCTTATTAATAAAACACAGCAGCAATTCAGTCAGCAATTTCATAAGGTACCAGTTGTTACATAAATCATATATGTAGAAGTCATTTAAATCTATGTCCTTCTCAATGGTTGAGTCTGTCATTTTTCTTGACTTACCTCTATCTATATTTATGAAGCTACCCTCTATTGGATATTCTCTTCAAACTAGGGTTTTTACAAGCCATCTCCTCACATGACCAAACCACCTAAGGTGAGTTTCTGCCATCTTCTCACAATGTGTGTTACCTCAACTTTCTCTCTAATGCATTCATTCTTAATCCTATCTTTGTAGTGTGTGTCCACTCATCCAACATTCTTATCTAAAAAAATATCATTGTTTTAATTCATCTATACTGTAACTATGTAGATATTTGTTTCTACAAACACTGTAAGAACAATCAAAAGAATATATTGCTTCAGTCATCTTTTTGATATTAGGGAAGGGAAAGCCCTAAACAATCATACAAATTTCTTGAAAGCACGCCAAAAAATTTATATAAAAAAAAAGTAGATTTAATGTTTATATGATTGCTTACAGTAACATTATAGAAGAGAGACAACGATAGTCGCTGGCCTTTAATTGCATCACCATCCCCAGTCAATTGCAGTAATCCTTGACCATATAAACCCAAGTTTGTATTTGAACTAATGACAGAGTTTTGCTGAAAAGGCAAGAAATCACAATCACAACGAAAACTCCAACTCACCAAGGAAAAAAAAAACAGTCTTATAGCCACAAGCATAGAACTTCGAATGAAAACCATTATACCCTTAGAACAGCCAGATTTCTGACTTCAAGTACTGAAGCAGTCACAACAGTACTTTCACCACCATCAATTTGGATTGTGGAATTCCACATGAGTAACATTTTAACAGCAACTCTAAATGCACCAAAAACCTTCATATTAAAGGTAAATTTGTTAAATAATAAGCAAAAATAAAAGCACATTAAATAGTAGTAAAAACATGTCATGCTCATGTCTATACAGATTGAGAACGGAACTCAAAAACAGAAAAAACCCTTTGAATCACAATCTAGTACCTTTATGATGGAATCGCTCAATAAAAGCTCTTCTGCAACCAGTTCAAACTCAGAAATTGGGTAATCGGACAACCCGAAGATTAAGCTTCCTCCACAATATACACTAATTTGGCCTCTTACCTTGATAATTAAAGCGTTCAAACAAATATATAACAATGGGTTTGAAGGTTAGAAATTGGAAGGACTATTATTTAAAGAAAAATATAAAATGTATAAAGAAATTATTAAAAAAGACAAAACAAAAACAAAACAAAAAAGCAATGCCACAAGAAATGAGCTTCACAAAGGATCTTTTTCATCCTTTCTGCAAGAAGACTTTTATGGTTAATGAGGTTGTTAAGAATAATGCATGTGGCTCTCGAGGAGTAAAACATCATTTTCGTCATTGAAGTAGGCAACTTCCATCAATTTTGTTCCCAAACTTTCAAAATCATAAAAATTGTCCCCAAAGTTGTCAAACGTCCATCAAGTTCATCCCTGGGAGAATAGATCACAAGGACAAAAATGATGGACGTTTGGCAACTTTAGAGATAATTTTGATGATTTTAAAAGTTTGGGGACGAAATTGATGGAAGTTGTCAGCTTCAAGAACGAAAATGAAGTTTTATTTGGCTCTTGAGTTTAACCATGTGATTAGTGTGTGGCATTTGAAACATAGTGTTTAAGGAAATAGCTACGCATGAATTATTGTGTCTTGAAACTAGGCATGCAAGTATTCACTACTGCACCATATATAGTGACCTTAGAACTCATGTATTCAACATATTGAATCTAAACAAACTCAGCTTACCCTCCTCTTCCTCATTTTATCTTTCTACAAATTCAACCGAGATGATACTTTAAAAGCACACATTCAGAAAAACAGTTGGCTCATTTAAGTCATAATGAGAATATGAGAGTAGTGTAGGAGGAAGTGAAATATCTACAATACATGGAAAAGATGAAAAGACTTATTACTAGCATTGACACAGCTTGATATATATACGCCTAAAAGTCATGGCCCTAATATAACCAATGTTTAAAAAGTGCTTCAAAGAACCATGAAAGCAGAAAGAAAGAATTCGAAACTAAATCAGGCTTGTATCTTGCTGGAAATGTCAGTGCAAAAATCATCTATGCCAGGTGATACTTAGACAACCACATATTTTCAGTTTTTTAACTTTTACAACGTAAATACACACACACACACACACACACATATCATTCCAACTAGGCATATGACCTAAATAGCCCTTATAAACACTTGGGCAATCCACTCCCCTTGAGCTAACTTGTGGGGTGAAGTTAGGCCCTCGATCTTAAGATGGTATCAGAACCTTTTATATGCTTTATGTAGGGCGTCCCATATATGTCCAATCTTGTAAACTTTAATTTGCACGAGGGGATGTGTTGAGTCACACATCAGTTAGGCATATGCTCTAGATAGCCTATATAAAACACTTGGACAATTCTACCCTCTAAAGCTAGCTTTTGAAATGAAATTAGGCCCTCAATTTTAAGACTTCCAATTAGAATGGTCTTCTAGTTTGACCTTTCACCAAAGTCTATTAACAAGTACATAGCCTGTTCCCTACCCATGTTGTCCAACAGCATTGAATGCTTCAGCAACAACTTTTAGAGGATTCATGGTTGAGACGAGTGATACTACCAATGCAAGCCAACCAAATTTTTTAAATTCTGTGCAGAAACAAATTGTTATAAAACAGTAACTTGTGATCACGTGTGTATTTGTGGGTGTAGTACCTAATGTGTATTACTTCCGTACCTGAACTCTAGACCAAACAAGCGGAACCAAAACTTTTGCATTATTTTCCACATAAACATTTGACCATAAAGGACTGGTTGAGAAATCAAGCAATGGAGTCTCAGTCTCTGTTGTTACATTGTCATTGCTGACTCTCAAACTAAGTAAATTTGCATTGAAATATGTGCCAGCAGCTCCAGAATTCCCAGGACAGCCAATACTCAAACCTCCTGTCACAACACATGTATGTACTGAATAACCATTCTTGCTATCCAAATCAAATAAAAAGGCACACTTTCATGTTATATGATTTGAAAAGGTTAAAACTTTAGCTACGACAATGTCAATCAAAAACTTCTTTACCAAAACAACATAACTAAAACTAAAACTACCAAACAAATAGTGTCAGAATCAACAAAAAGATTATGTGTGTCATACGAGAAACATTAATCTCCTAACTTCTGGGTGGAGGTTAGCGTCGTCCTCATTTTCACAAGGATTAAAGCCCTAGTCTTTCAAATTAACAACACAAAACCAGTAGGTACTAAAGAAATTTCACATTAATACAAGATCAAATTATTCGGTCAACTACAATTGTGTCACCTCTTCTTTCACCCATTCTATTTTTATATTTATATTATTCATTAATCATGCATACTATCCCTGCTGCTTCATCTAAAAATGAAAAACTTGATGAAGAATTGGGGACACTGGATTTTTCACCACCTCAAAGAGTCTGAGAGTTGAGATGGAAGCAGCAACTGGCTTGACATGAAGGACACACTGTCACAACTGGAAGCTAATCAAATGAAAAATGGACTCTAATCTGGAATGATGGGCAGATTCCAGAATCTAAAACTGGAAAACAAAGTTTCAAGAAAAGCTCCAAAGTTCAATGGAAAGCCTGAGAAGTTGAGAGATTTAATTGTTGAATTCGCTCTGGTCACTGACCTCATAACTAGGGAAAAGGTGCCAAAACAGGCTGGGTTTCTTAATCAAAAGTGGAAGTTTTCCTATTTAACAATACAAATTTCACATACTGTAGACTGCAGATAAGTAACTACTACATCATTCTCTTTTTCTTTATAAAAGAAGGCATCACATCCAAAACTTTGGTAGCAAAACATTTATTTTTTATGTTAGAAAAACAGGTCAGATATATGATTTTGAAAATTGCAGCTGACATATATTTGCACAAAAAATGTTCTAATTTTTTGTATTTTGATTAACATAGATTAATCTTAACACTCTTAACAATAGAATTAAACATCAACACCATGAGATAAGTTGTTTTCTGTTATTCGTTTTTCTTTGCTCATGTACTAAAAAAACGAACACCAAGCAGGAGACACCATTGTTTTAACTGCAATGCACAAAAGTGTATTGGAACAAACCATGAACAGTAATTTTTAAATCTTCTTGTATGCTGTAACAATCAAGTGATATTCTTCCTCCACCGCCTCCACCCCATCCTGTCCCACCAGCAGCACTGATAGTACCATATCCCTTCCTATAGTCATCCATACAATTAAGTCCAAAAGAAAAGTTACAGGCACAATTAACTAGACAACATACATTGGTTAAGAAATAAACCTTTATATAAGACAAGACATTTCTAAAAACTAGAAAAACTCAAACATTCAACGAAGATAAGAAATTTTTGAAAACATTGGCATTATCTGGAAGAAAAATAACTAATATTCACCAATTTTAAATGATCATGGGCTATATACCTAACCAGATCCATGTGAACAGAAAATTTAACAATATGCCATCATCACCAAAAGCCATAAACTTCTGCTGCTATTATTATTTAGAAAAAAATGGTACTAACATCTGCTATTGTCTTATCATCTTGAAATGCTTTAGTAAGTGTTCTGACCTGCTCGAAATGGTGACATGTCCTGAAGAGAGGTCTCTGTCGTCTGGCCTTGACCGGTTTCCAGCATCTATGGAGATGCTCGGGAGGGGGACTTGCAAAGGACTCCGATGGCTAAGTCAGTAACCTTTTTAGGTGAGTTCTGGTTGAAAAGGTTACTATCTTAGCCATCGAAGTCCCTTGCAAGTCCCCCTCCCAAACATCTCCATTGTCACTGGAAACCGGTCAAGGCCACACGATGGAGACCTCTCCTCAAGATACGCCACCACTCCAAGCAGGTTAGAACAGTAAGTAATAAAACTGAGTTGCATCTAATAATAAAATTGAATCAAGACATTCTAAAAATGCATTTCTTTCTCTACAAACACTCTTAACAGTCATTTAGAAGTCATAATATGAAAAGTAGGTAGATGGTCACAGATTGACAAGTAGTTCGTACTTACAGCTTTATGGCATGTATCAATATACTTCCACCAGAGCCACCTCCCCCATCAGACCCCCCATATCCACCTTCTGCAGTAACAGACCCATTTACATATAAAGTGTCCTTCACTAGAAGCTTAACACGCCCCCCACCATTCCCTCCATATTGTTTCTGAGTAGATTTTCGACCACCCTTGCTGCCATAACTCCATGGTTCAGATAATGTAGACCAAGCATAAACATCACCACCCCAATTCGTCTTATTATTGTCATTTTTTAAACAAGATGCACCACGCCCACCATGCCCACCACCAGCTCCATCATCACTAAGTGGTGTTCCACTAGTTTGGGAAGGTGGCAGCCCACCCAAAGATGATGAGTTTATAGAAGAATTCCGCTCCATAGTCAGATTGGCTGCTGATAAAACCACAGAACCGGAAATAATAGATGCATTTTGACCAAGTTTAATGTTGCCAGACACGTTGACTGCTATCATGCACCCTTCCACAGGACATAAAAGTGAAACATGAGAGAGTATCTCCAGGTTTCCAACACCATATATGTGAATATCATGATTCAAATGATGAGATGAACTTAGCAAGCATGTGGTATTAAAAGATCCTACACCTTCCAAGTCCTCGCAAGAAACCGATTCATTCAACGAGATAGATGTTTCAACGAATGAGGAATCATTGAGTTGAGAATTATCTCTTACAAGTGACCTAGAATAACCCAGCCAACCTTCTAAGCCAGTACTCCTATTCAAATGCTGTCCTGAGCTAATAGAAAGGCAACATATACGAAGAAATCCAAACAGAATGCAGCGCCAAAGGCACCTATGCATTACAACTGAGCGCATCACCACCTATGGCCAGTATGTATAAACAAAAATCAGAATGAATGTAATCGTTCAATCAGCTCAGCAACCAGTGTATATTTCTGAAAGCTACCTCCATAGGACATGGTTCAGAAAGAAGCCACTTTTACACATATGTTCTGCAACTCAATACAAAATAAATATCAAACAAATAAGAAAAACAGAGGTTAGAATACTTTTCTCTTTATGTTTTGACATATAGAAACCATGTGTCACAAAGCAATTAAAGTATGACGTAGAAGCTTGTCAAATTTAGAAATTTACTGAAAAAACTATCCAATGAGGAAATTTGCAAGCAAATGAAACTAAAACCAATCAAAGGTAGCATTTGGTTATTGTACTGAGATAGAGATAATAGAGACATAGGAGACAAAAACATGTTTAGATAAAGGGAGGGAGGAAAAAAACTTACAATTATCCCTATCTCAGGACAATTTTTAAATTAACTTTTGTACCTCTAAAAAAGATGGACACAACAGACATGTCTCAGAGACAATTTTTAAGTTAATTTTTGTACCTCCAAAAAGAAGGACATGAGGGATGCATCACTATCTCTATCTTTTATGTCCCAGGACACAAGAGCCAAACGCTACCAAAAGGACAAATGATATCACTGTGCAGTACTCAAGCCTTGTAAGAGTGTGACAGGTCAATTATATTATTTACATAGTTAGTTTAAAATCCCTCTACTACAAGCTCTCCCAAATTTGTCTATAATTTATTGTATAAATCATAATAAATCTAAATTTTCAAATCAAGAGAGCACTCTTGTCATAGTTTGGCAATGATTAAAAAACAGTATACATATGTACAGAGAGATACAGAGGTTCCACTCTTCAATTCGATTGTTCCCCTAAACTGCATAAAATGTGAAAAGAACAACATAGTTGCATACACAAATTAGCACTCAATGTCGAGTGACCAAAAGCCAAACTAACCACAGTAGTGCCCTCACTTTAAAGACATTCCAACTTCTCAACACCTAATCTCAAGTGGGCACCACATTGCTAGAAGTCTGAATCCCAAAAATGATATCTGTCAGCTAAAAACTGTAATATAGGAGCCATATTATTACCATATATATATTTATATACTAACTTAGCTTAGTATAGTTAGTTAGTATAGTGCTGTTAACTTTCTGTTATAGTTAGCTTTCTGTTATAGTTTGTTATTCTTGTTTCTGCCAGCTAGCTAGCCGATGGGTTAGAGAACGTGATTGTAGACCCAAGGCTCCCAATATAAAAGCCTGTGTACATAGACTTCACTGGTAGAATGAGAATTATACAGTTTATACAATTTTCCCTCTCTTTCTCCATTTTTCTTTCTCTTTCTCTGATTTCACAGAGAAGCTCACTTGATATGAGCATGGAGTTTGTGACATATATCTCAAATAAATAAGCACTCCTGTCTCTAAGCGTCTTTAACTCTATAACATTAACTCTCTCATGAAAACTAGCATAACATTATCTTCATGCTTCATTACAACATGGATCTGTGCAACTAATTACTTCAGGTTTGACTATTCTTGTAAGAAAATTTTATTCCCAATTTTGACCAAAATGCTCATTAGCATGAAAATGGCACTATAGATTTATACAAAAGGCGCTGCACATTATTATCTCTAATTTCAATATTGCATTAGTCCCTACAGTAATATCAAAAGAGACACTAGCAACATGCTGTTAAGCCTTCGTTTACAAGATTTTGCACGTTCCTTACTGCCTCCATTTTCCTCCTCATAGACGCATGCGGCGAGTATCCTACACCGCTTTCAATCAATTCAATTCTACCGCATTGAAAACCAAGTCCATCAACAAAACCACCGAAAATCAACGACGAATCCATTCGCAAAATGCAGAAAAGCTAGAATTATTCAAACAACGACACATGCAATGCTCGATCCGAATTACACACAAACATAGAAATCTAAAAGAAAAAAACGATCGAAGCAAAACCTACTGATCAAATTACCGATGTGAAATTCAAATGATAGAAGGAAACAAACAAACAAAAAAAAGGAAAAGAAAAGAAGAAAATCGCGGAACAGGTCATGAGGGCAGAACTTTCAGTGATACAGTGAAAATTGAAGTCGAAGAAAGAGGAGTGAACTAACCGCAACGAAAGCGAAGAAGGAGAAGAAGAAAAAGAGTGTGAGAGTGAGAAATTCCACTGAATCTTCGATTCTTTGGGGGTTGAATACACAGTGAATGATGTGGAGTTAGTAATGGGGGTTGTTATTGTTGTTGTCTGAAGTCACGACTCACAAGTCTTTTCGCTATAGCTTTTACTTTATGCTGCTTCTTTTTTCCTTTTGTTATTAAATGAAATGAAATTAATTTTCAGTCTGAATATGCGATTTTCAGTTAAAGCAGCAGCGATTGGGAAAGTCACCACGAGTCCAAGCAACGTTTTGTGTAGCTGGATTCTGATAGATTCACGCGTTTATTTTCTCTGAATTATTGGGCCTCCATCTGGATTTGCCCTCACTCTTCTTCATAATTTCCGGTTTGCCCTCCTTATTTTTATTCTTTGACCTTACACTCAATTTGCCTTTCACCATTACCGAGGAGGGATGTCCCACCCATTTCCTTTACCAAATTCATTCATTGGATTGAATAATTATGTTGATTTTATTATTTAATTAACTATTGCGTTTCTTATTTGTAATTGTAAATTTACTTACTTTAAAGAGTCAGTAAAATTTTATAGGTTTAGCCGGATTAAAAAATTTTAATATTCTTGATACATAAACACTTAAAAAAGTTATTTTTTAATAAAAACTTACTAAATAAAAAAAGGGTTAATTATGTTTTTAGTCCCTGTAAAATTTGAAAGTTTGGTTTTAGTCCCTACATAAAAGTTTTAGTCCCTGCAAAATTTAAAAGCTTGGTTTTAGTCCCTCGAGTTGTATGAGAGTTGACTGTGTTGACGTGGACGCCTCAGGTGTTGATGCGGCGATGACGCGACGTGCCAAGTGGGATGCCACGTGGCATAACCAAAAAACTCAACCCATGACTCGGAAGCCCACCTGACCCGACCCGTTTTTTAATTAAAATTTTAAAAAAAAATTGCAAATAGCCCCCTAACCTCCTCTCACCTCTCTCGAACCCCCACCCACCCACCCCACCCC
>QANU01015964.1:1085343-1095997 GCA_003254905.1 Nissolia schottii
TTGTGATTCAGTGAAAGAGTCTAAGGATTTAGGTACTAACTTTGGGGGTGTTGAGGATTCAAAGGTCGAGGATTCGAAGCCTGACGATGGAGATGAAGAAAAGGCCAAGTGTATATTGAACATGAAGATTTTTGGGTCTCAGGTTGCAGCAGCTGTTGCAGCATTGCACGAAATAAATCAAGCGTGGGCGACACCATCACCAAGGTGCCCCCAGCGGCGGCGGCAGTGGAGGGGGTGGGGTGCGGTGGGTGGGGGCTTGACAGAGATGAGAGGAGGAGATAGGGTTGGATAGGTAAATGGTGGGTTAGGGCACGGATTGGTAAATGGGGGCTGGGGGGACGAAAATGCAATTTTTTTTAATTTTAATTTAAAAACAGGTCGGGCCAGGTGGGTCACGGGTCATGGGTTGGGTTGGGTTGGGTTTTGGGGGGTTATGCCACGTGACATCCCACGTGGCGCGCTGCGTCAGCACCTGAGGCGTCCACGTCAGCACAATCAACTCTCATACAACTCCAGGGACTAAAACCAAACTTTAAAATTTTACAGGAACTAAAACTTTTATATAGGGACTAAAACCAAACTTTCAAATTTTACAGGGACCAAAAACATAATTAACCCTTAAAAAAATTAAAGTTCGTCAAATAAGAGGCATTCATCTCATTAAATCGAAAAATTAATAATAAAAGTATTCATCCATTCAGTGAATAGAGTAGGGAAGAGTTATTGATAGTTAGATTTCGAATGTACAAATACGTGAACATAACTTTCTTGTGATTAATATTTGAATAGGGAACTAAAGCTAGATATATGCTTTCTCCTAAATAAGAAACTAAAGAACGTGTTAGTGCAGTTACTATTAAAAATGAAAAGGTCATGATCAAATTAAAAAATGATTGAATTAAAAATTGGTCATTTGCATGTATAAGAATGAAGTAAAACACTTGGTATGTCCACGAATATGCAACCTAATTAATACCGTATGCATTAAATTAATACTACCTAACATGTTGAAGTTGAACCAGTAGCATTGAAACATGCCACGAGTTGGTAAACTCACGAATTTCTCGAAACACCGAAGCCAAGAGTAATACATATGGAGCTGGAAGAAACAAGAGTAGATCCACACGTTGCTTGGCATATCAACTGAATGAGACTAAAACGATTATTTAATCAAGGATTGATGGGCATTTTGTTTTCTTTGACAAGCTGTGCAACAAAATCCAAATACTTTAATACGTTAATTCCTTTTCATTTTTTCATGGCGGGTCCACGTCTGATATAATAATATAACTGATCGATAATTAAGGGCACAAGTGTCCGACGATTTCCTACGTCTAGTTTTTTTCAATAGTCTTTTGTGTGAAGCAAACAAGCTATTCAAAATCAGATAATATTTTTAAAATCTTAAGTTGAATTTTTTTGTTTGGTTATACTCATAGTTGATTTGGTTAGCAAGCATTGAAAACAAAATATATATATATATATATATATATATATATATCTTATTTTTTTTCCAATATTATTATACAGAATTTTCCCATAAATGGGTTGGGTCCAAGTTTACCATAACTTGTTCGAGTCCACCAACCCTTGGGATCACGGTACCAACACTAATGGTAGCAATATCACGCCATGCTTTCTTAGAAGGCCAAAACACAAGACTCATCACTGTAGAAGGCCAGCCAAGCCATTTGGGTCGGGCTATATTTGACTTGGACCTATATTAATTTTAGGTTCGTAAAATGTTAATCCGTTTTGAATTGGGCTATTTTTTGGCTGGGTCATGGATCAATATTTGATTAATCCAAATTTTTTCTTACTAATTAAGATAAATTTGTTAATTATAATTTACAATAATTGACTTTTATAGTAAACATGTCATAAAACTTCCATAAATTTGCTACAATTTGTTAAAAGAGATTGCTAATTATTCTAAAATTTGCTAATGATATAATTCATAAGTTTAGTTCTTGCACCTTCTAAAAGGTCAAAATAAGTCACTCAATAATCATTTTTAAGAGAGGACAAATTCAAAATCCAATTTTCACTTCTAAAATATATATTGCACTTGCACCAATAAACTAACGAGTTATTTATCATACAATAATACCCAAACACACATGATTAAGCAAGCAATTTATTTAGTATTCTTTAGGCCAACTATTTTTTTACGTGCATTATTTGGTATATTTGAAGGAAAGTATGATTATATAACAAATATTTAGGTCATCAGGCTGGCCCAACCCAGAGCGAGTTAGGTTAGGTCAGACCATTGTCATTTTTACTTCTATTTTTCTAGCAAAGTCCGTCCATATTTTTGGGCTTTTCAGACCAACCCATCAGGCTCGGCCCATTTCGATAGCTCTACTCATTAGGGGTGTACATCGACCGATTCAAGTCATATTTTTCAGATGAACTCACTCATACATCACACCCAAAGACAAGTCATGCAAGTTGAGTTCTGCAGTTTTGAATCAGGTGACTCACCTCAAGTCAATTTGTTAGGTTATAGGACGAGTCGAGTGGGTCGACGAGTGATCATGATATTTTTTTAAAAGAATTTTTTGCCATTGTTTGAAATTTTTGGGGACATTCTTTCTTTTGTATTTGGGAGTTTCTTTCCCTTTTTTTGGAGGGTTTGGTTGATTTTTTGGGATGATTTAAGTAGAGTTTTTTTTATTGTCAAGGATGAGATATTAGGCTGGGTTGAAAAATATTAAATAAAAAAAATATCTTTATCAAGTAGTTGAACGATTCAATTTCAAAATTCAGTAAATCGACAAAGCATAGAGTCGAGCGAGATTAGTGGGATGGCTCACTCGATGCACACTCCTAAGACTCAGTTCATTCTGAGAAAATCTCATTCCTAGTTGGTCATATTCATGTTCATTTAGTATAGAAGTCATTGATGTTCATAAGCTGTAGTTTATTGTCTATTGGGTTTCCATTAATGCGCTCAATTTATGTTTGCTAAGAGTAGGTGGTTTTTCACATAAATTCAATAGAACATATTAGGAGAAGAAATTCTTGCATGATCCTTTATTATTAATCATTAATTTTAATTTATAATATTTAATAATATACAATAAACAAAACTTAATTTATATTTTTATACTGATAATAAAGAGAATATGACTTATGATTACTTTTTAGCGTTTCCTCACTCCAATTAATTATTTGCAAAAAAGTACCTATCAAAATCCATTAGTAGCTGATAATATTCTTGAAATATATATTAAATTTTCTCTTAGAACAAACAATAATTTTTCAAAGACATAATTGAGAAATAATTAATGAGGTAATATTTAAAAAACATAACTCATCAATATACTTATTAATCTATCTACTCTTTTTTTATATAGATTTAATCCATTTACTCTTATAAGTGATACTTATCATTTATCTTTCTATTTTATTCATAAAAGTGACAAGTTTTATTCATAAAAATTGATAAGTTGAGTTTCTCCGAGCATTTTTCAAATAAATAAGAAAGAAAAAATGGAAATAAAAAGGGGGAGAGGTGAGAGATAGAGAAAAGGGGTGTTGACTATTCGAGCATTTTTCAAATAAATAAGAAAGAAAAAACTGGAAAAAAAAGGAGAGAGGTGAGAAATAGAAAAATAGGGTGTTGAATATTGAGAGCATGTTTGGATTAGTGGTTTGCAAGGGAGTAAAATTGAAGTTCATAAAATTACCTTAGCCTCCCTTGTTTAGATTAGTAGTTTGAAAAGGAAATGAAATAGTTTCATTTTATTAAAAGTCACTAAAACCCCAATTTTTGTTCCATCCAATTCGGTGGGGTGGGGTGGGGGGGGGGTTGAGAGGGAGTGAAATTATTCTCTTTCATTCTATCTCAATTTTTTCATTCCCTTTCATTTTACTCCCTTCAAAACCACCAATTCAAACATACCCTAAGTGTCTCAAAAAAGTAGGGGTACGTTATCTTTTCTAAAAGTTGGCGACATCTAAGGTTCCCCATAATAATCTTGGTGAATGATTCATTTATAAATTATAAGGGTTGTCAAAATGAGTCCAGCACGCGAGCCCGACCCATTTATCTGCTTAAATGGATAGATCAAATGTATGAAGTTTAACCTGCAAATAGCAAAAGCCCGAATCACGTATCTAATCCATTTAACAGCACTGTGGAACACATGTATTTAACCCCAGTTTTAAAATGTTGTTAAACACAAATTTTTAAAATGTTGATAATTACACTCCCAATTTTACCTTTTCTCATCATAAATGTAGAACCCAGAATCTAGAAACTAATCAACCACCCAACAACAATAGACCACAACAAACTTAAAGGCGTAACATGGTGATAGCTTACTTTGTCCCTTAACCATGTTGATGTGGGTTTGATCCTCACTCATAAAAATTAAAAAACATTTCTTGATCAACAGTCTACCATTTCATGTGAACTTAGTTATTACGAGGGATTCTCATTGTTGCCGACAGTGGACCTACATGCACAAAAAAAATAATAGACCATAATAATATCATGAATAAATGGTTACATATACAAGTCTAACAAAAAAAAAAACCAAATCCATAAAAGTATCAAACTGAAAGGAAAAAAAAATGATTTGCATACAAACACATATTTAAAAGAGAGAAAAAATAAGATCTAAAAATGTGATTGAGAGGAATATAAAAATTTGGAAACGACTTGTCCACGGTGGAGGGATATGTGATGCACAACATGGGGGTGGAACCAAGAATTTGTCTCTAGGGGGAAACAATACCATATTATTAAATAATAGTCATGAATTATTATATTTGTAATAATTTTTTAAATGTAAACTATCATATATTCTATACAAAAGAATCTTTTTTTCATCTTATTTATGATATTTATTTTAATACTTTTCATGATTGAAACGACATACATATTCAGTAACTATTGTTGATACATAAAGATGTGAAGAGGTATACCAAAAAAAAAAAATATTAATATGCAAGATATAATTTTTTTTTTATTATGTTCGTAAGTATAAAAGTTTATACAAGCAAACAAAAGAGAGAAAAAGAAAGCTTTAAATAAATGATAAAGTAACTTACTTACACGAAATAGGAGTAATTTATGGCTTGGTATGCTAGTTCTATTTGATCTACTGATAATTATATTTTTTGTTCGTGAGTAATTTGGGTAAGGAAAGAAGTTATTTAAACACGAGTAGAAAGTGAGAAAGGCGCCTAGATGCTTGGACGAAAGCTCCAAGCGGGTTGCTCTTGGAGAGAGTGCGGTGACGGAGTGTATTTGCAAAGACACTCTGACGCTCAAGTAAGCACAAGTGTTAAGTGAATTTTTTAGGAAGGGAATAAGTGATACCTGGTAACCTGAGGTCATGTACTTTTATAGATAAGCTAGAATGCTAAAATAGAGATAAAGTGAGGGGAGTTTGCCTAACCGCTCCTCAGCTTATCTTTCCCCCGCTTATCTAGGAGTTAGTTGCGAATTGGAAGAGGAGAAGTCGCAATTATCTCCTTCTCTAGGCATCGTGAAGCTCTCTCCTTTGGGCCGATGTGACCAAGTGGGGAGAGTCTCTTCTACTCCTTAGTGGGCGAAGGCTCTTTGAGCCTTTTAGGGGATGTGAGCTTCTCTCCCTCTTTAGAGAGTTAAAGCTCCTTAGACCCTCAGTTTTTAGCCCATAACATTCTTAAAAGTGATTTAAAATTTGGCGAGTTCTTAGTTACCCTATGGAGTAAATACACTATTGTATCTAATTTATCAATTTTTAAAACTAAATTCATTAATTTTTATTATTATTTCATTATCTAATATGACATATTGATGAATTATATGATCTAATATGATAAATTAATATTTTTTAATACAATATGTGTAAGGAGGAGCATTGTAAGCTCAAATGGTTCGCAAATATTTAAACATCTTATAAGTTGACTTTTTCAATGATTTGACTAATAAAAAATTTATTACAATCATAGAAAACATAACATAATAATAAAAATCAATGAATTTAATTGTTAAAATTATTAAAAATTAATAAATTAGACCCCAAAAATATTTACACCAGTTAAAAAACCACCATAGACCAACGGGAATTGGTCCAAGTAGTAAGCGGCTTGGTATCGCTTAAGCAAGGTCCCGAGTTCGAGACCTTGTGTACGCAGTTATCCCCGCTGGGAGACTCACCCGCCGTAGCCAGATTCGTGACCTGGGTCGACCCAGATTAGTCAAGACTAAGCCTTAAATACCGAGTAGGCAACCTAAAAAAAAAAAAAATCCACCTTAAAATTTTATCTCGCTTACTTTCTCAAGCACAAGGAGATAAAAGTTGAAAGGACATGTAAACAAAACATGTTTAAGGAAATTAAAAAACAAAAACAAAAGAACTTATTTCTTAAAATTTTATATTTTCACTTTTTTCTTTTATTTATTTTATATGACTTTATTATTTATTTATTAAATTTTTAGAAAAAGAGAACATGTAGTTTAATTTTATAAGTTATGAGATATAGCCATTATCTGTTATTATTAGGAAAGATTTCTAAATAAAATACCAGACATATGTATACATGTATATGTATGTATATAGTATAATTATGTATTCCAAAACTTAGGAGGGCCATGACCCCATGGTCTCCCCTAAATCTGCCTTTGTGCACAGCATAATCTCTCGGTCTGTCGCATGGTATCTTTGTCTTTCTGACATCGGCCATTTCCAAATTTGAAGTTTGAGGAACCCATTTTCCATTCACCATCCTATGGCTCAGTCGGGCGCCGCACACGTCCTCCATCACCGTGTTGTCGCTATCCTCGCACCCGTTCAAGGGGGAGGTGTGTGGCTTGTCGGTTTTGAGCAGCGAAGGATCTGGGTTCCGAACCCCATGACCCTCTGCTCAATAACTCGGGTTCTTTATATCTGGGCTGAAGAAAGGGACGGTGGTCGGCGCGACCTCAAGGAAGGAGGAGGAGGCGGTGGGGGGAGAAAAGGATGATGAAAAAGAAAGGTCTCTTCAAGGGGTGTTAGGGAGAGTGAATGGTGAAGAGGGAGAGAGAGAGAGAGAGAGGACCATCAATTTTCAAGGGGGTAAATGGTTCCTCCAAATTAACAAAATGTTGGGTACAAAGTATCTGCATGGCCAAATTAGAAATGACGGGCTGGTAGGCTTAGGGTGCATCTATGGCTGACAATTCAGGACTATACTATAACAATTACTCCATGGGTGTAAGAGAAATAAGCGTGGGGGACAAGAGGCTAGTCATTCACGAACTGGAGCACGTGTGCGACCCCGTCACGGGTCGGGTCCTTACGGGGTTCGTGGGTATGGGACTCAACCCTCGTATTGTCCGAATGGATGACAGCTCACTCTCACCGCCAACCGGAATATGACCTTAAAGGCAAGACCGTCCTCGAACTTGGCGCCGGAGCAACTGACCTCCCGGGATTGACGGCGGCGAGGCTGGGCGCATCCCGTGTCGTGCTCACCGACATCGACCCCTTGATCCCCGCTTTGTCTAGAAACGTGGAAGCTGATGGCCTAGACAACGTAGTCCAGGTAAGGAAGCTAGTTTGGGGATCCGACGAGTCGCTCGGCGTGTTTGACGTTGTTTTAATGTCGGACGTGTTCTTCGACCAGGACGAGATGGGGGCGCTGGCGAAAACGCTCAAGGGCGCGTGTGGAGAGCACACTAAGGTTTGGGCAGCCACGGAGATGCGACCGTTAACACGGGAGTGCCTGAGTGTGTTGGCGGGTGAAGGTTTCGGGGCAGTGGAGCTGGCCGGACAAGACCAACGCTCTGACTCTCTTGTTTTCTGCCTCGTGCCACTGGGTGAAACTGGTCATGCATCGCCAGCATTTCATAAAGTTTGTTGCAGTTAATGCTTTAGTAAATACAGCCGAAGCCTGTTTAATATCCTTTCTTTGTAACTTATTCCACTTTCACAAGATCGTCATTAACTTTCGTTGTAAACATTTAGTCAGTTAATAAAAGATTATGAGCTCATTCATGCCCAAGTAACGTTTGTTTCTATTTTACCAGCAAGGGAGCGGCAGCAATGCAGCCGCTGATCAGAAATTATTACATTCCAAGACCTGGGAATATTTGAGAACAAATCAACTTAGATTCATCTCATGGGGAAAAAATTCCTTTTGCTGGCATTTCCACCAGTATCACTGGAAGAAATCAGACTCCACTCTAATGTCAACAGCTTTACAGTCGAAGAACCACATCAGGTTCACTGACAGCAACGACCAAGCATTTTTAAGGTGCTGGATAATAAATTTTCATGGATAAGGTTGACCCTCCTTCCAAACACACGCCCTTAGGTTAAACAGGAGACTGAAAGATCGCACTTAAATAAATTTCCATGTCTTGCAATCGTAACAAACCTAATTTACATGAAAAATAAATATTTGTGTGCCACCAGAAATTGAGTGGCAACAGTTACATGACAAAACACTTTCAAACAATGTCACCATTCAATGCGTCAAATTATATCGAGTATAAATTACATGTCAGGAAGAGCTGAAAGGGTTACTGCATTCCCGCTTTCTGTACAGAAACCTTCCCTCCACTGGAGTTTGGTGCCGTATGGATTATTACTATATTCAATATTTCACCGACTACATTGTAAACCGTCCCTTCTGCTTCAAGATGGAAAGTTGGAAACCCTTTCGACAAAACCATTCCATGTAATGCTTTCTCGAACAATTTCACCTTAATCCCAAACAACACAAAATTTCAGTAAGGTAACGGGGTAATCTTTCATTTTTCAGACCGGGATGTGCTGCTGCTTATGTCGTCGTAGTGCCCCCACTATTCCACCAACTCAAACCATCTATACCAATCCTTCAGTATGGGTTATGCAGTCAGAGATCCCAGGAATCCAATCCTTCGGACGTCTCCTGCAAACATATTTCAGCACAAAAGACAGGCACAAACCCAGTTGCTGATTGCAAAGACTATAACCCATCAAAGCCGCATTAAGATTCCTAATGTCCCTCAACCGCTATACTGAATTTTCTGATTTTGGGAGCCCTGACCCTGAGGCTGCTGTTGGGAAGCCTGCAAGTTCAGTGGCTGCGTGTTGTAGTGAGCAAAAGGCTGTGAGTAGAGAGAATTCATCTGCAAAGCATGAGTTGCATGCATCAAACAGCAAAGAAGTTTGTCAAGAAATAAGTGGTAAAAAATAACCACCCTCCCCCATCCCTACAATTATGTTACAAATATTTCTGTAAAATGCTGGAACCAGAGAGAACCTGGGATTGAAGAGGGTTGGCATTGGCCACACCAAAATGGCTGTGTGTTGCATCATCTTGCAAGGGATCACCAAATCCAGCCTGTGTGAAAAGACCTTGTGATCCATGGGCCATGTAGTCCTGTGAATTAGCAGAAAGGAAATCAGAATAGGAAGGGCAAAGTAACCCAAACTTTGGGAAAAGGGCTCATCAGGAGCAACTTCAGCAACCTGAGACATAAATTCATTTCCAGAACCAAAACGTGAATATCCAGCTTGAGAATTCTGGTTCAAAAAGTTCCCTGGGAATCCACCTTGTGCTCCTTGTGTAGAATAATCAACAGCATACCCACTTTGAGAAGCCTTAAGTCAGTCAAAGAATTAGTTATCAGGCAAAAAAAAACTGATACAATTAGCTTAGCAAATAAACTAATAGGAAACAACAAAATCTAGCACCATTTTTTTATTGATGAGCTTAATCTTATCACCCGTCATGTACACAAATAACCATGAGTACACAAACCTGTGTAGCAAAATCAGCAACATTATAAGGAACGTGTGATCCCTGGCTTTTGAAGTCATCACCCAAGAAGTCCTGACAGTAATTAAAAAAAACATGCACAAAAATGAGCGCCAATGCTACATTTGAAACGACGTCAAGCTTAGACCAAACTATTTAAGTACCTGGGACATTCCAGGCACAGAAAATTGATCTCGAAATGATTGACCTGCCCCTTGGACTGGCACCTATTATGCACAAGAAAAATATAGTCAGAACTTAACTAGGATAAGATGGTGAAAGGAAAATTAAGATAGAATATATGAAGCTCAACTTAAGAAAGTACATACATTATTGGCAAATCCAGGTTGAGATAATGGACCACCAACAGACGGCTGGCTGTTGGGATTCTCCAGAGCAGGGAAATTATATGTAGGTCCAAGATTCCCAATAGACGATTGTGTGCCTTGGTGTTGAAGATTGCTAACTGGGGCACCAGAATTACCTCTCCCAGCCCCAAAACCCCGACTCCCTGGAGCTGGTACGTGAGGAACTGCCCCAACAGGACCGTGTACAGCTCCACGAGATGGAATAGCATACGGTTGAGATTGGGGACCACCATGAAAAGGAGGCATGGGAACCCTTGGAATCGGATACCCAGCAGGATGCACTCCAGGCTTCTGGGTTCCATTTGGTGGGCCAGGAGGCATATAAGATCCTACAATTAACAACAAAAAAATTGTCATTCAATCTAAACGATCAAAACATCTAAGACTCCAGAAGCAAGAAGGTGCGAGAGATTATAATAACCTAAGAAGATAAACATTAGTCCTTTGAAATGTTCTAATTTACAAGTATTTCAATGGGACATTACGACATACCAAAGTGCTAAGTATAGCCTAACAGCGTATTCAAGAAAGGAGGTGGGGGGGTTTTTTTTTTTTTT